>BGPT01000310.1:182675-194001 GCA_003297045.1 Symbiodinium sp. clade C Y103 | reverse complement strand
TGCAACATAGCATGAAGAGCATGGCAGCAAGTTCATTAAAAAACGGGCTAGAGCGCGCAAAACATCTTTGCAACGTAGCTTGCAGGAAGCCCACCAGAAGCGCTAGAAGCGCCCAGGCCATGTTTGCAATGTAGCGCCAAGAGCATTGTCTCAAGTTCACTTGAGCGTGACAAACCTGCTTCAACGTGCTATCAAGAGCGTGGCAGCAAGTTTGCCAGAAGCCTACAAAACGTATTTGCAACATAGCAGCAAGAGCGTAGCAACAAAGTNAGCGTGGCAGCAAGTTTGCCAGAAGCCTACAAAACGTATTTGCAACATAGCAGCAAGAGCGTAGCAACAAAGTTCACTAGAAGACTGCAAAGCGTAGTTTCCTGATATAGCATCAAGAGCGTGGCAGCCTGCAAAACTTGAAGCACTGTACCATCAAGAGCGTTGCAACAAGTTTGCCAGAAACCTTCAAAACTTATTTGCAACATAGGTGCAAGAGTGTGGCACTAGAAAAGTGCAAAAGGGATCAAAAGGGTGCAAAACATGGTTGCATGGTAGCATCTATGAGATTCCAGAGCGTGGCAGCAAGCCCACTGGGAGCGAGGAAACGTGCTTTCAACGTAGCATCAAGAGCGTGGCAGCATGTTCGCCAGAAACGTGCAGAATGCATTTGCAACATAGCGTCAAAAGCGTGGCAGCAAATTCATTTGAAACGCGCGCCTCCCAACCAGTTTGAAAAAGTCACACGGTCATTCGAAAACAACTTCGTTCAAATGTAACTTGACCAACCATGGGCGCCTTTTGACAGACACGGGCAACTTCTAATAAACGTGTCAACCCGCTCTTGCAGCATGATTTTTTGGTGGGACAGGGACAGCATGCACTCCGTTTGCATTCCATACAGAAGTCCATGTATTTACAAACATCATGTGTGTTCGCTGCTGAATGTACAGGATGAAACCTAGTCCTATCTATCTGTATATACATATAGTCATATAGTTTTTATGAAATATTAAATGGATAACATGTTTCTCTGCCCCCACCAATGTTTTGAACTATTCTACAGCCATCTTGTGCGTATATACGTGTATGTGTATGTGGCTATAGTTTGGTTAAGCCCCCTGGGCAATGCTTTCAAAATGACGCGCCAGTCTCACGGAAGTTGGACGAGTTCAGAAGTTGTGCGCGTGACAGAGAAGTTGTCATCGTTTCACAAGCCGCCTAAGAACGTGCCTGTTCAAGTGTTGCAAAAAGTCGAGAAAATGTAGGGGCAAACTATCCCGATACATATGTGCCATTGTGTATCTAAAAATGTAGTTTCTGTATACATTGTGTGCATGTACAATTTCGACTTTACATACATACATACGTACGTACGTACGTACATACATACATACATACATACATACACACACATACATACATACATACATACATAAATTCATACATACATATTGCGTACATTTGTTATTTTTCAAAATGAAAACAAAGAACATGAACGTTACCCTGCCGGTGCATCTTTTATTCGGGATGAGCTTGTCGGGCCCATTGGGCCCGTTGATGCTGTCGGCCGTCGTTCCGTCCCATTAAGCCCGTCGGTCCCGTCGGGCCCGTCAGGCCCGTCGGGCCCGTCAGGCCCGTTGAGCCCGTGAAGTGGGCCCGTCGGGCCCGTTTGGGCCCGTTGGGCCCGTCAGGCCCGTCGAGCCCGTCGAGCCCGTCGGGCCCNCCCGTCGGGCCCGTTTGGGCCCGTTGGGCCCGTCAGGCCCGTCGAGCCCGTCGAGCCCGTCGGGCCCGTTGAGCCCGAACCTAGGAAGGGACTATTCTCCACACACGTACAGATACATAGATATGCATACATGTGCTTACATACATACATTATATACCCCTATATAGCCTCATATACCCTGGATCTGTAGACCCATACCCTTTGTGGGGGGCCGGGAGGGCTGGACCATATATATTTATATATATATATATATATGGATCTCACCATTGTATACATACGTACACACACACACATATTTATAGTCATTAACACGCACACATTGTAGCCCTAAATACACCCCAAACCCAACCCCAAACCAACCCTAAACAAATTTCAAATAGACTCTAAGCCAACCCTAAACAATCTTAAGCCAACCTCAAAGAATCTTAAACCAACCCCGAATTCACCCTAAATCAACCTCAAATGAACTGTAAGCCAACCCAAAATAAAGCCTAAACTCCTAAAACAACCCTTTATAAACCCTAAGCAAACCCTAAACAATCTCAAACAAAACCTTAAATAAAGTCTGAAAAAATCTACGATACGCCTTAAACCAACCCTCAGAAAAACTAAACTAACCACTAATACACCCTAAATAGGCACCGTGTAACCATACAGAAATCCCAATGCTGATATGCTGCTGCTATTGTGCTATCAACAAGATAGAAAACAACAAAAAAAATGAGAACAGGTTTAATTTTTGAACATGTAGCAAATACCATGCAAATTGCAGATTGTTTCGCCAAAATGCTAGAAATACCATGCAAGTAAGAGATTTCAGTTTATGGTAAACATGATGCACATAATATTGTGCACATGCTGGCTCCAAGATGCTGCGAATTTCCTGCCAACAAGAGATCCAAGGTCCAAAATGTTGCGAATACCCTCCAAATTAGCCTTTGTTGGCTCTAAAATGCTGCATATAGCGTGCAAATGAGACATAATATATGTTTTAACTCCAAAATGCAGAAAATAGCAAGGAAAAGTGCCCCGTGTGGACACGTTGCTTTTATCTGCAACAGCTTGTGGTTCGGACTATCCAAAACTGGTGCTCCAGGATGCAAATTGCGCAGAGCCGGACACGCAGTGCGGCGGTCAGTATTACTATGGACCTACTTGCTGTTGGCACGCTCACGTTTGCTACAAGGCTCGCTGAAACGATATGCAAACTGAAGGGGCGAGCTTCCATGTCTGCGCGTATACTTAAGGATCTTTTCCATTTTTGAACAAGTATTGACCGACTTGAAAAAGTACAGACTTCAGTGAGGTTACAAAGTAATTGCAATGGTGATTATATAAATTGTCTAAAGACATGTTTCTGATTGTTTCTGTGTCACATGGCCATCACCAAGCATTGCATGTGACTTGGTTGTCCTTTGCGTTCCAACTGCTGCCAGCAGAAAGCACAATGGTGACTGATATCTGATGAAATGAAGATTCCAGATTAATTACCATTTCTGAGGCCGTTCACCCATTTCGGAAGACCATAACCGTCAAGATCATGAAGTAGCATATTCCAGCCAACGGCTGGATGGTGTCCAAAGAATCTGGTGCTACCAAATCTTACTAAATCTTATTTGTTAATTTTGAGTTTGGACAGCCGATTTTTCATCCAGCTAGTTCGATCAACCGACAGTCCGCTCTCCACGGTCATTCTGTCAGGTCAATGAGTACTTCTCCCAGTGTATCACCGAGGCTCAAGCGGAGGACGAGAATTGTGATGGCACATCAATGTTGCTCTTTGGACAATAGCTGTACATTATCATTGTTGGAACAATGGATGCCAATGGGATTTATCATTTATCATATTAGAATATGTATATCTATATATACATATACATACACATCGAATATTCTTGTGGCAATACGATAGATTTGCTACTTGCTTTCGGCTTCAGATACATGCAAAATCATATTTTCCTGCTTACGCAAAATCAAAGCTGACCTTTGTTTGGACTTTGCTTGTCAGGAGCGTGAAAATGGCGCCGTAGAGACGACCACTACGACCACCACGACGAACTCAGACCCACAGGGCTGCCTTGTGGGCTATCAGTGCCTTTGTCTTGCAATCTGGAGCTATCCTTATTGTCAACAGAACAGAGGAAGCCTTCTTGACATACCATATATATATATATATATACATATATATATAATATAAACTTAGTCACCCCTGGTGCGCCACCCCTTGCTCAGCCGGGGTCGACGGATATTGATATCATCATGTGATTTCTCTTTTGATGCCTGGAGTTTCTCTAGGTGTTGCTGCTGAGCATGGACCAATATGCACCGTTTTCAGGGAGATGAATCCAATGGGCATTCTAAGAATATCTAAGAACGGTAGCCACTCACTCGTGGATATGTTATTTATTTCTGTCTATAGATCGATTTGGGATATCTAATGATATTCTATGAAGTTCCCAGCACCGGCCCTGGCGGTCTGATGGAAGCAGATCTATCTACATCATCTACATCTCATTGGTGTAGTGGAATGCAATGGAAAACATCAGACCCAGACTCGATTCGCCCACAAAGCCAACAGATCTACTTCCGGCTAGTGTGCAGGCTACTCTCCGGGTGCCACCGTCAACCATAGTGTGCCCCTTGGGTTTTTCATCGCCTGAGGCAATGCGGAGGCTGGGATGAAGTGAATAAGATGAACTACTCCGGACCCACCTGCTGCCACGCCGGCTTCATCTGTGTCAAGGTGCTACTGATCGCCAGCAATGGACCCATGGATTCGAATGCGTAGTTTCGATGTGTATTGTTCCAGTCTTTGATTTATTGATCATGTAGATTTTGGGGGCTCAATCGTACAACAGCACCGATTCAGGTCAATAATCGTTTCGGTGGATTCCATTTTCGGACTTCAGTTTCAATGTTTGAGTTAGTTTCACATGCTTTGCTCATGTATCTTCAGCCGCTGTGCTTCCCCGTCTAGCTCAGAAACCTCAGTGATTGTTCCTGCCCAATTTTGCCTCATCTCTTAGAGTGCCTTCCTCTTGCGCAGGTTGGCAAATTCTTCTCCCAGTGCGCACCAACTGAGACTTGTCTGAGATTCAAGAGTGAGGGAAGTGCACCCAGCGTTACTGTAATGCTCTCTTCCCACAAGGGAAGTTTGACTCACCAGAAGGTCATTCTGAATCACAGTTCCCATCACAGATCAGTCGAGGGAGGCCTCAATAGATCCGGATCCAGATCCTCACGCCATCAAGGAGAAGGACGGGCCCTTCATGCCCTACGAGCCATCCAAAGAACTCCAGGCCACGGGGATTTTGGACCTTTTTGGGGCTCTGCCAGTGTCACTGCGTCAAATTCAATGTTGTTTTGGGGGGAATCCCTTCCCCCTAGTACTCGAAGGAAGTTTAGAAGTCAAACTTCCGACAATATGGACAGATGGAAAAGCCAAGATGTGAAGAGCTCAGACAGGGAGAAAGTCAGAAGAAAGAAGATCAGAGAGGAGAAAGTCAGAAGAGAGAAGATGCAGGTGCGCAAAAAGGTGAAAAGGTAGGAAAGTCGCGGAACACTGTGTTTTTCAAATGTTTTGTGGCTCCGGAGGGTCGAAAAGTAGGCTCGCTAAAGCGGCGGGTGCGGAGCCATCTGGGCAGATGAGAGGTGAAAAATGCACGCCGCTGTGGCGCGAAGCACATTTTGAAGTAAAAAGTGTTAAAAACTGACCGTCTCGGAGCACTCTTGGAAGTTGAGATGCTGAAAAAGTGCACGCTCTGGCGCGAAGCACGTTTGGAAGCCAAAAGTGTTAAAAACTGTTACGTTTGGACCGCTTTTAGAAGTTGAGATGTCGAAAATGTGCACGGCGTTGTGGCGCGAAGCACATTACTAAGCCAAAAGTGTTGAAAACTGTCACGTTCAGAGCACTTTTGGAAGTTGAGATGTTGAAAAAGTGCACGCTCTGGCGCGAAGCACGTTTGAAAGCCAAAAGTGTTAAAATCTGTCACGTTTGGACCACTTTTAGAAGTTGAGATGTCGAAAAAGTGCACGGCGCTGTGGCGCGAAGCACATAACCAAGTCAAAAGTGTTTAAAAAACTGAGGGTCTTGGAGCATTTTTTTGAGGCTTGGGTGTGTCTACACTACAAGTACAAGCACAAGTGCAATTACAACCACAACTACAACTCCACTACCACTACAACTACAATTCCACTACCACTACAACTATAACTACAACTACAACTACCACCACAACTACTAGTTACTACAACTACAGCTACATTAGAACTAGAACTACACCTACTACCATTACCACTACAACTACAACTACCACTACAACTCCCACTGCCACTACCACTACAACACACAACAAGTACAACTACCACTACAACTAGAACTACCACCACCACTGCAACATACAACATACAACAGCTGCAACTACAACTACCACAACCATTGCCACTACAATTACAACTAAAACTACAACCAAACTACAACACTACAACATTACAACACTACAATACTACAACACTACCACTACAACTACAACTACACTTCAACTACACTACAACTTCAATTGCAACTACCACCAACTACAACTACACTACCACTACCACAGCCACAACTACAACTACAGTACAACTAACACTACCACTACCAATACAACTACAACGACACTACTACCACCACAACTACAACTATAGCTGCAACTACACCTACCACCACAACTACCACTCCTTCTCCCACTCCCACTCTCGCTACAACTACAACTACAACTAAAACTACAACTACAACTACAGCTACAGCTACAACTACAACTACATTACAACTACAACTACAACTACAACTGCAACTCCATCACAACTACGCTGCGCTGCCTCCAACCACTTGTCGGTCCAACGGTGGGTCTGCTCTGCCATCCATGATTCACAGCAACCAACCTCTCCTATAGGTTTCCTATCTTTGAAGTTTCCGCCACCGCCTTGTGCGGTACTACTGGTATATCTTTATAACTTATAGGATGTATAATTTATACATAGTACATATAGATGACCGTATGATTGTATAAGTTATACAAGCATATAACTATATATACCTGTTTGTATTGGGTTTGAATTTATTGATGAATCGGGGGTGTTGGGTGTATTTGATATTGAGTGGGCGTGATTTAAGTGTTCTCTAATCCATTGGACCAGATTGGACAACTATTAAGATTTCTCCTGATTTTCAACCATTTTGCTGGAGCGGAGCGGACTATCATTAGGCCATGATTTTGAGAAACCTCCATGGAAATTAATTCAATCTAAATACAAAATAATATAAATCAAAAAAACTGCAATGATCCCCGTGGCCATTTCCACCACAGAATGGTTAGGTCAACCTCAATTTTGGCTACCATTTTATGGTGACTGGGTTTGAGAATAGACCCAGGAAACCATTTTGTAGAAAACATATTTTGGGGCATGATCATTTTTTGGGCACCAAAACCGAACCATTTTGTAAGAGACAAATGTCCATTTTGTAGAGGATTGTCAGGGTATGTTTTGTTGTATGAATATTTTTTAGGATATTGTTCCATCTTGTTGTGGAATCAAGTTATCCAATAAAGTTAACAAACACTACCATTTTGTAAGCCTTGAGTATACTGTGGCTATGGCATTACCATTTTGCAGAGTCCCTAAAACCATTTTGTAGGCAAAAACATTGGCACCCTACAAAATGGTCCACGGTAAGTACGCCCATGAAATAGCCATGGGGATCTGCAATCCACATAAAACCACATAAAATCAATATAAACCCATATGAAATCCATATAAATGCATATAAATGCCATAATCAAAATCTAAATCCCATGTTCCCACGCGAACATTTCGTAGGAACCCAGCAATGCAACAGAGCTTACCTTCTATGTCTACCGTGCTTCTTCAGACGAGGCCGCGTGTAAAGATGTTGGGTTGTTACTGCAAAGTTGTACCATGTTGTACCAACTCGCAAGTAATTTTTCTTGATATTGATTTGTATTGCCATCTCCCCATTTGGGATTGGTATATTGGTGTTTTTTGGTATTTGTTGGTATGGATGAATATTCTCAAATGAAGATCCTCCGCTGGTCTTGAGTCCACGGGAAAGGCGGCCTGGCGTTGAGGTTGAGGCCGAAATATTCTATGTGTTTTTGGATTCCAACAACATAACTTCCAAAAAAAGTCCTGGCCTGTGGCTAGATTCACCCAGGCTTCAAACATGATTTTGTTTTCTGCTGGAGCAAAGCACCAGCCCTCCAGACTCTGTCCCAGACACAGTCACAGCAAGCCATGACAGACACGGCCAAATCAGTACTGTAGATTTGCTTGTTGAATCTTGCTGGTGATTATTTGCCAATAGTTTGTAGTGCATGACTCATCCTCATACTCTATACTATAATATGTTTGAAGCCCATTGCCCTCGGCCCATCAGCTTCGGGTTACGCAGGGCGACAAGTACCTTGACAATATCAATGTGGGAAATTTGGCTGGCACCTTGTGGTACATTCACAATGAGGCCGGTGATGAGTTCTCAGCCATGAACTGTTCTGCATCATAGTTTCAGACTTGGATCTGTTCATGGTCAGCGGCAAGTGACCTCTGCCAGGTGGTGTTCGAGCGGCCACGAAAGTTCAACATCTCCAAACTCATCCGGTACAAGAGCCTCAGCTTGCCTCTGGAGCAGAGTCAAAGCGGTTGAATGGATTCATCAGGAATCACCTCCAAGTCTGTAGTTTGTGTGTGCATGTATGGGTTGTTGTCAGTGCTGTCATCATTTGTTGGATATTGTTAGTGTGTAATATGTCCACGATTTTCAGCCAACTTGGCTCCGCCTTCTTAGGTCTTGTATGTATTCTAGACATGGACAGGCTGAGCCTCGTTGGTGTTCCCACAGCATAGAGCTGTCCAATTTGATTTGGGATGGTATTCACCACAATGATACCTTTTAGGACAGGTTGAAGCCACTAGACAGACTCTAGACACTTTTTATGCCATTTGATATCCTAACCAGAGTCGACGACATCTACAACATGTTGCTCCAATGAATCATATTGTACAACTTCATGGATCTGGTGTTTCCCAGCATTTTCCATTTGTCAATGACATCCCACTCATCCAAGTTCAACCAATCCCTCTGAGGATCCACACCAAAGCCACCCAACCCTTGATCGACCTGGGGATGAATTTCGGTGCGCGCTTCGCCTACGACTCGGCTCAGTGTGCGGGTCCATGGAGCTGCGATCTGAACTACCAGAAATTTGGGCAGCTCAGCTGAAAACAGGACATACCGTACCAATGGCAACATATTGGCATGGTACCAAGCTGAGCAAGCTGGGGTACTGCTAATTTGCCCAGGAAAGAAACGTGGGAAAAAAATGAACATATAAGAAAAGATATGGTACCCCTTAACGTCAATGAAAGTGGTGCGTATTGGACGATATTGGACGTACCAAGATGCAGGCCATCCTGTCATGACACTGAGCCAATCTTTCTGATGTCACCGGGGCCAAAGAATTTCCGGCAGGACTTCGTCCATGTGTAGTGAATCCAATGAGATTTGGATGGATCATTAATGAATTTAGCACCTGGTGGTTGTTTCCACTGGTTTCAGGCTGCAGCGTTTAGCCACAGATGAAGGCATCAAGCTCATCAAATTGTGCAGCAGGTTGCAGGTTCCAAGTGCCTGCTAGTGAATGGATGGGTGAAGACCTGGTATTCTTGCATCGTGGTTTCCTTTTGTCAGTTTAGAAGAGATTAGGATCACCCAGTGCTTGAGGTACTTCGTGGGTTGCAACAACCTTGGCATGTTCCCCTTCCCTCGCTATGACACGAGCTACCCCGATGCCGTTTGCTCAGAGCTTCTGGCTAGCTATCACTTGAAAAGGAGAGAATTGGTATGCGGGATTCAATTCTATACTGCTTGGTGGTTCGGAGCTATTGTCATGACTAAGAACGTGTCTAATATAATACGACACCTTTCAACAATTGTCGATATTCGTACGTACACATAGATTTATACTTTTCTACGTAATATGAATCTACGTCCTATGTAATATGAATCTACGTCCGCGCCTCATGATCCAAGGTTGCGGGTCATGGGGGGACCCTGACAAGGCTGATACATAAATACAGTGCATGTATACCACGTACTGTATATCCAAAACCTTATATACAATTTTGTCGAGGTACGAGTTTGGTCAATTTGTTGTCCGTTGCGGTTTTTAGGTTCGGGGGGTTGCTGTCTGACACGTTTGTAGAATCCTGCGCTAGAAACACTGACACGCGGCCCTGTCTGTTGAAGCGGCCCCGCAGAACCCTGCCGAATTGTTGGTATGAAGGGTATTTTTGTATGGCTGTTGTTGATAGATGCTCTTTTTTTCAGCTATGGGTTTGACCAAATTATGGCCATATTTGGCCACTCGTCTTTTCGTATCCCAAATCTATGGTTGTAGAGAAGCATTGGAAAAAGCCCCCTCTTAGGATCAGAATTGTGATGATATCAGGACTTGGCTACTTTCTTTTGGCCGTTTTAGGTTGCAGCAGGGTTTGTCCCTGTTTGGGGGGTGTTTCTCAATTTAGGCCATAATATGACAAAAAAAAATTGTAGGCATGGTTCCCAAGGTAGAAAAAGCTATACGACATATACAATACATCAATATAGTATCTACCTACATCCTCCAAGGGATGTCAAATTTTGGGCCCCAGCTCACAAAAAGGACTTGGAACATTAGGGTCCACTTTCATGTCTCAGGGTCTGAACTTGTNCCCCAGCTCACAAAAAGGACTTGGAACATTAGGGTCCACTTTCATGTCTCAGGGTCTGAACTTGTTTTTTGATGGAAAATGATTTTCGTTCTTGTTTGCGAGAACGAATTCATATAGAAAGCTTCTTATTGACTGAGTCATGAGTCATAGGTTTGATTAACTGACCTTTCTTATATATAGGGTATTGGTGCGGTTGGGCCATGACTGCTTTACCCGTAAGTGGTAGCTATTCAGACCAATGGTTAAGACAACATGGCTGGCCAAGTGTTTCCAAAACTNTGACTGCTTTACCCGTAAGTGGTAGCTATTCAGACCAATGGTTAAGACAACATGGCTGGCCAAGTGTTTCCAAAACTAAACTTTACATGTGTGTTTTTTTCTAAAATCCTATTTCAAAAGCAGAAGAAGTATCAAATCGTACGTTTTTTTTTTAAGAAACATAGATCGAACCGTGGCACACAGGCGTTACGAAGGACTCAGTCATAACTGGGGTGGAATCTGAAAATCATATATGACGCAGGTGTTTTTTTCTTGTACCAAAGAATAGGCATCACTTAAGGTGGAGTTCATGGTCTCTCAAATCATAGGGGTATCATGTCAAACCTGGTTTCCCCGTAAACAATACTTACTCANGTACCAAAGAATAGGCATCACTTAAGGTGGAGTTCATGGTCTCTCAAATCATAGGGGTATCATGTCAAACCTGGTTTCCCCGTAAACAATACTTACTCAGGAGTTGGGCCTTACTAAAGTGAAATGTTCGATCGATCTTGTTTGCCCATGTTAGGCCAACTCTTGCATGACTCGGTCATTGGATTGGTTTATCTACAAAAGCATGACTTA
>BGPT01000310.1:141912-177489 GCA_003297045.1 Symbiodinium sp. clade C Y103 | reverse complement strand
GTCTTTCTGGCATTCTACTTGGCATCTATTCTGACATACTTTCTGGAATTCATTCTGATCCTGCCCTGCCATGAGTTTGGGCTAGGAGTGCTGGGATCTGCGTGGATCAATGTCCATGTCTTGAATATCCACCAAATGTTGGTTTCACATCTTTGCACCCAATGATTGCCATTACCACTGTTACCCCAAANCCTGAATTTGAGAGTAGGTCCTGAAAAGTTTTCTGGGTACTGAAAAATCAGGACTTTGGTATAGGGTCTGAAAAAAGACGTAGGTGGAAGATTCAGGTAAATATGTTCAACAAACCCAGATCAAAAGGTGCACACACTTGATCCGTGCCTAAGAACATCTAAGACCTGCAATGCCCAGGTGCAGTTGGCCAGGCCTGCATCAACGAAGCCGAGCTGACTATGCCCGATCCATAGATGCCGTAGATGCCATCTGCAGACCCAGAGACACCCCTCCTGGAGCATCCTGAAGCTCAGGGACTCGGCCACTGGAACGTTCATTCCCACCTTCTTTTCGGACGGGCCCATGGCAGCCATGGCAGCTGGGAAGTTTACGCAACCGCCTTGGCTGATCAGCCGAGTGATTGGGCTCGCATTCGTGCAGGACATGACCACAACTGGTTTCGGCAGCCCCTCACCTTCAAGGCGAGGGTACTGTATGTGCTCCCAGACACAGGGACCCAGGGACCCACATCACTTGGGCAATTTGTGGTAATTACCAACTGCCAAGTTTTTTAGGTACTCAATTTTGGTAAATATCCCCAAATGAACAAACTTATTCCATCCAATTCTCAGCCTTTGCTATTTGAGACGATTGACTGTGATGAAGTCTGAACTCGGCCAGTCACTACTTCGTGCCGGGTATCGCTGCACTCAAGCTGGCTTTCAGTCAGCTGGCTTGATTGACGGGTAAAACAGGGCTAAATGGGTGGGAACCTGGGCACCTGGCTGAGGCTTGTTGGGGGCTCATCCGAGCATCCGAGCAGATCTTTTCATGGCCATTCTGGAGGGAACCTGTCACTGGATGTCTAGAAAGTATCGTGAATATCAAAGCGAACGTGAAAGTTTTCAGCAGCTACCAGTTTGTGCCCGATGTTTTACTCCTTACAATCATCCAGCCATTGGCTCCAGGCTTGTCATAATATCAGGCTCCATAGAAAACCCACAGAGGTTTTGAGTCGGTCAGGAAACCTTGATCCGACAGCAATGAATGCCTTGACTCCTTTCTCACTGGCCATTCTGCTGCCCTGCTTTCACTCCACCTTTGCCTCCCAGGCCATGTCTGCCATGAAAATCTCCGCATCAGGTGATGCCTTGCAGGAGCATCTCGCCCAGAACATCCAGGAAGCCCAAAGTCTGCTGGCTGATGATAGTCACTACAGTCAACCTAGCTTCTTTGGTCCCAATTCTGGCAACTTTGGCCCGGGAATGCCGGGAAGTGCCAACATGGGACCAGTGATGGCATCACCCATGGTGCCCCTGGCACAGATGGGCGGGGCACAGGGCAAAGTCGACTTCGACTTGACAGCGTTCCAGATGTCTTTGCCCTTGGACACGGGAATTCGATTGGAATCTGACGATGGCGTGTGGTTCTCCTCAAAGGCAAAGTCTAGAGATGACAAAAACTACGATACAAACAGTGTTCTGAGTATTCCATTGAAGATCTACGACAAGATCACTGGAAGCGGGTGAGGTTTGGGTCACCGTAGCATCCGCAGTAGGCAGAGGCGGGCTGTGGCAACCACAATCAAGGATGTACCATCCTTGCATTTTGAAACATGCAATGTCCCAAACGATTTCAGGAGCTGCGCCAGTGAAAAGCTGCCAGATCTGACTTTCTCATCGCGCTTGAAAGATTCGACCGGTCTCTCTTCATACTTTTCCTCATTGGATTTGTTAAAGGGAAACTTTACAAGAAACATCAAGAAACCATTGCTTTTCCCCATAAACGCAGGAGGTTCAACCGAATTTTGGTCCCTTCAATCAGTATTTCCATGGATTTTCTCGCAGTTGATGGTTTCACTTTCCCAGAAATCTGATGAATCCCGAAAAAATCTGATGATTGCAAAAGGCCCTCCCCAGTGACTAGTTAGTCTATTAGCCCCCACTAACATCCACTGACTATGGTTAGATCCTCCGTTGATTTAAACAACTTGTTAACTATTAACTATAACATCCATAACTATTAACTGTTGTATCCTCAACTATAGTTAGCCCCATTAACATTCATTAAGTATAGTTGTATCCTCCAATATCCTCCATAAACCCAAGCCATGATGACTCCCGCCTGATTTTCGCCAGGTCACAACTACTTCGTGCACCGCCCAGCAGACCTTCTTAGCGGAGCGAGGCAATGGACATGTGAAGCATGGCCATTTCATATTTGGAAAAATATAGGAACACCTATGAAAAAATGATAAATCATGGGCCTTTAACGACTATTCTATGATTTTTATGGCCACTCCAATGTATTTTTCATGATCTCAATGGGGAAACATGAATATTCGATGTTACGACTCCCCAAAACCACTTCAGATTGGCACATTGTTAACTCAACCAGATTTAATGGCGAAAAATGATGGGCTACCCACACGGGTATGGTTTTTGTTCTTGTCCAAAATTGCGGGTCGATTATTGAGCCGTGGCCATGTGCGTATGGGTCAAACTGGGATCTTCCCCAATTCATGGCAAACAAAATTGGAGAGAAGAGGAATTTGATTTTTGAGACAACCCCTGTGAATCAAAACCTGCAGATTAAATATTGGTTGATCATTTTGAATTACTTTGAGTATGAAATTAGAACATCCCTTGCGGAAGTGATGCATGTCTGGTCCATACCAGCATGCTTACTATTTATCATCAACTCTTGCCCATCATTTAGCAGTGGTTTGCAGAAGTTTGCTTGCACAGGCACCAGTAGCTCAGGATTTTATTATCTCATGAAGTTGAGGAGAGTAGCTCATGCGATTCACTTCTGACTTATGATGATTTGTTTAAATTCAAACAGTGAACTATAGTTGGTCGTTTCCAATCTGGGGTTTTATTTAAAGCTCAGGTGTGGAATTTGGAAAATATGTGCACACCTTTCGCGCTTGTGCAGCCATTGGTGCAAGGTTAGCATAGCTCCGTGTTGCAATTTTTTCCTGCCTTGCCCAGCCATCCAAGTCATCCAGACTCTGTCCGTGATGACGAGTCACGGTCATAGTCATTGCCACGACCAGGATGACCACAAGAGCCACACGGGCCACAGCCATGCCGGGGACGAATGTACAGGTCATGGTCATTCACACGACCATTTGGGTCATGGTGGGCATCAGCACAGCCTTTCCACAGCTGTCACTGTTGATGACACAGTGGATGATGATGAGCGTGGCTGCGGGATAGCACATGGCCATGCTGGCCATGGAGACCATGGTGAAAGCAGTGAAGATGAGTGCGGCAGTGAATGCAGCGGACATGGCCATAGCCATGCGGGACATGGCCATAGCCAGGCTGGCCATGCTGACCATAGAGGCCATGCTGGCCATGGAGGCGATGAGGGGCATGGTGGCCATGCTGGCCATGGAGGCCATGTTAGCCATGATGACAGCAGTGAAGATGAGTGCGGCAGTGAATGTAGCGGACATGGCCATGGCCATGCCGGACATGGCCATAGCCATGCTGACCATGCAGGCCATGCTGACCATGCAGGCCATGCTGGCCATGGAGGCCATGGTGGCCACGATGATGACGGTAGTGAAGACGAATGCGGCAGTGAATGCAGTGGTCACGGCCATAGCCATGCGGGACATGGCCGTGGCCATGCAGGCCATGCTGGCCATGCAGGCCATGCTGGCCATGGTGGCCATGCTGGCCATGGTGGCCGTGATGACGACAGCAGTGAAGATGAATGCGGCAGTGAATGCGGTGGTCACAGCCATGGTGGACATGGTGGACATGGCCATAGCCATGGTGGACATGGACATGGAGGACACTCTCATGGCGGAGACGACCACGGACATGGCCATGCACATCACGAGGTTGTGGGCACCAAGAGCAAGGTCACTATTGAATTTGAAGAGACCAACTTTGACCACACCAACACCAAGAGCAGCAGTGACTCTGCGGGCAAATTCGGTCACCCGCTGAAGTTGGTCTTGAAATCTCTTAAATTAATGGGCCGCAAACTTTGGACGTGCAGAAGACAGCTTAGCCCAACTTTCACCAAGCCTGGAATATGGATCAAACACGGCTTCCGAAACTATGAATCAGAAACTAAATTATATACACGAGCCAAATCGTCATTTTTGCACGCCTTTACCTTCCGACTTGAAGTTCCTGGGCTTCAAAATGGTCATTCCGAAGTTTCTTGGGCCTTCTAAGTTTCGGGCGTCAAAATTAAGTTTCCTGCTCTTCAGTTTTTTGTTGGCTTCCTGGGCTTCAGAAAATTGATTTTGCAGCTTGGAAGCCTAAATTTGCCCAAGACCGGAGCCCCAAAGGGGAAGGGACCCTTACCATCCCTTACCAAAAGAAAGATCCTTAAAAAGAGTAGGAACAATGTAAAATCGAAAGTTGTGTCTTTTGACCCCAGCAGATTGCTGACTCGGCGAAAGGTTTTGAATGGTGCACTTGCAGATGGATGCAAATGATTGATATGGCACAACTGCCGTCCTTTGGGCAAAGCCGTAATATGCACTAGGCAATGCTAAGGACCTGAAACCCTCGATGCAGTGGTTTAATTTTCGGTTCTTCAGTGGTTTGTCATGTGGGGTTTCGGTCGTTTACCTTTCCTATGCGTTTGTTTTAGTTTCCAATTCACGTTTCTTGGTTTCGGATGCAGGTCGTTAGTTTCCGACTAGCTGCTTGACCACCAATATGACTTAGCAATACCACCCAACCTTGCCATTTATCGATGATTGTCCCAGCTAGAAACCTCCGATAAAAAACCAGGGATTTTCCAGCCAGCCATGTTTGATGATTTCGATCCTGCAAGTCTTCTGAGGCAAAGTGGATTTGTCGAAGTCAAAGAGCCTTCGATCATCACTCACCCGTCTTCTGGCAGCACTTGGCAGCTGAATGTCCTCTGAAGGTGAGCAAGATCCATTGAATGCAGATGTGGGATGATGTGGGCCCTGAAAGATATATTAGCTCTAGACGTTGTTGCGCACTGTTCATGGTGATGATTTTTCTTTTGAAAGGTCGCAATGACGAATCCTAGTACATTGCAAATTTGAGCAAATCGACATGCCACATTTGAACCTTGCCATTTGCGGGGGTTGAGAAGACATCGGCAACCAAGCTCTGAGTTGCCAGAGGTCGAACCTCATTTATGTCTCTGTTCTCCCAAAGCTGCTTGGATCTGCAATGACAGAGCCCCAGGACTAAAAAAACGTCACCAAAGACAATCAATGGGCTCACGGGACGGCAGTTTCTAAAGCTGTTGAGGAATGTTATGTAATGTTAAGAACACGGAAGAACATGCAAGAACCATTTCCCATGGAATTGCCATCATGAAACACGCCCAAAGAAGTCCTCAATTTCACTTGGGCCTTGTCCTGTGCCATCGTGACCTACACTGAGGAAGGACTGGAAGCATGAGAAGTTTCTTTATCCCAGAGGAAGTCTGTTCTGCGTGCTGTGGTCACGGCCAGCCGGAGCTTTGTTCAATGAGAGGTTGCCGACCGCACGAATTTGTCAAGACGAGGCCATTGGTTTGCAGGATGAAAAGTTCGGATTGGACTCGAATGCGAATTCCAGCACATCATGAAGACTAATGAAGCAATATGAAGCAGATACAGTATTTGTATGTATTTGTCTATATTGGTAAGGTGTATGATAAGGTGGCATGGGCTGCCATGCTAAGCCATACGAGGGGCCCCTTTTTTTTCGCCCAGGCTGAGTGTTCGCAACATCTGCTGCGATGCGGAAGTTCGGCTCATCAAGCGAATCGTTGAGCCAATGAACGGCGTGGATAGCGTCTCAGTGAACCCCTTCTCCAAGATTTGTGCCATAGAACCTTGGATTGGAATGATAGGGGAGATACAGGGAGGAAGAGGACACGGATTGAGGTCGTCCAGGAGTCATCCTTGAGACTACTAAGAGATACTAAACATATTTAGACATAATCGAACGTATTCAAGGTAAAGGCTACAGTAAAGGTATTTCAAGAACATTTTGACTCTGAAAGGAAGTGCACATGGCAACCAGAGTGCTGTAGTTCTCCTGTGTTGACTGACTCTACACAAGCTTCTTAGACCTCTGAGCCCTGAACCAGAAAAAAGCAAAAACAACTACCCGGTGGCTTCACTTTTTGCATTTCTTAAATATCAACTCATCTCCAAGGGGGGTTGAAACCTGTTAGCCACTCTTTTTGCCACCTCAAGTTGGGCTTAAGACATCTTAAAACGATTGAACACCTGACGAAACCACCAATCACATCGGTTCAAACTGAGGTGCACTGCCCAGTTGCCTGCTGTTCCTCACCCGAATCCATTTTGGAGAAGCTGAATGATGCAGGGCTTGGTGCGGCCCTCATCGGCAGCTTGGAAGAGATGGCCCACTGGAGATTTTGGTCTATGTTTCATCCATTTTTGGTATACAGCCTAGTATACAGCATCCAAAGGGGGCTACCCAATTTTGACCCCTGCATGCGCATCTCGTTCCCGGCTCGTGAAAAAAAGTCATGGAACATCATGGCACCAGGTTTAGGCGGTCTCATCGCAGGCAGTATGTAACTTGTTCACGCCACCCGTCAGGTCAGGGAAGCAGTGATGATGACCTTGAAGATATTGATTACGTCCTTTGGTGCCGGCAGCACGTTCGCCACTTTTCCATGTTTCTTTCGACTCTCCTACTGATCATCGGAACCTCGGCTTCATGGTCTGTTTCATGGTCTAAATTCGGACAGCTGAACCAGAAGGTCACGTTGCTTTGATTTGCTTTGTAGCAGCACCTTGCAACTTCTGTTGGTTGATGATTATAGGGGATTTTACTACTGTACCCAATACATGGGAAGATTATCATAATCCGGGGGATTATGATAATCCAGTGTGGGAATCCCCCATGTCTTTTCTCTCCATCGCTGAATTCAAGGTGCGGTGCTGTCTACATTGGACCAGACAGAGGCGAGCAACGCCTTGGAAATCACCGCAATTATCATTGGCATACCTTTCATTTTGGCGGAAGCTGCTGTGAACCTCTCGAAATGTCAGATTGATTTGGCCTTTCTTGCGGCTTGGCATGGTGGATTATAGAATGACATATTCGTGTGGACACTGTCAGAGTTGTCAGGTCAACCAAAGTGCGGGATGGCTTAATTAGGAGGGAAACTGGCAACTCAGGTTGTAATAGCAACTGTTGGTGCTGTCGTGCAAAAGGAGCTACTGGATGGTGCTTTGGTTGTGACCCTCTTTAATTTAGCAAAGGCAGGATGCGCAGCACTTCACTTGCTGTTTTGAGTTCTCGTTGCGTGCAGAACCACCGTTTGCAAGAACGGACAGGAGTATTAGTATGCGGATATGGCTGAAAGTTATTTACAATATTTGACAATTATTTACCCCCGTGTGGAGACCTTTGAATAATTGAATGCACCCCCCAAACATGTGAACAGTGAGGAGTTTTTGTGGTTTGCTTGACACTACACCGATTAGACCAATGACACTCAGATGACTTGGCAGGTGATCGAGCATATTGCAATGAGCCGTGTTTCGAAGGCGCTTCGAGCCGTTGCTCGGTGCGTCCCAGGTTTTGACATTTTTGACCCATCGCATATCGCATAGCCACTGTAGAATTTTCTTGAATTTCTCCAACAGCTATTGGTTTTCCCGGTTTTCCCATTAAACATGATCAATTCTGGATGATTTTGGATTCCCCAACTGGATCTGAGTCCTGTGATGAGGTCATGCAGCTTGATACCATTCACATGGTCTCTTTGGCACAAGATGGACGAATGGTTGCAGTTACTGAATTAAAACAAGGAGCCTCTTCTGCAGATGATGGGTCATATTTTCAAAGATATTTATATATTCAGCTTAAATAATCCGAAATGGATCTTTCTTTAGTACATGGTCATTGGACTTCTGAGATTTGGCTGCGGAGTGTGTCACTCTTTCTCAGTACTTCACAGTACGTACCGCCCATGTACAGGGGATGTCATTTCTTTGCGTCCTGGTGAAGAATGTCCAGCAGATGGAGTGGTCACCAGAGGGTCAGCATCTTGTTCAGAGGCCGTCCTTTGACTGAAACTCTCGGGATCTCTCGGACAGACTGGTAACTTGAGATTTTGACTGGATGGATTACCCTCAGGTGAACTAACACAACTATGGGAAATCACCATTTTTAATGGGAAAATCCACTATAAATGGTCATTTTCAATAGCTATGTTAGTTTACCAGAGGGTACATCAAGGAGATGACAAATCCACTGAAGAGACCCCAACCAGATAAAACCCGAGGTGGCCCAGCCAAGCAGATGATTCATCAGCCATACGCCATCAACCAGCCACCAATCGGATGGTTTGTTTGGCTTGATTTGACTTCTTAAGGATTACTTGGATAGGTTCCAGCTAGTTCCAGCCGGCAATCTGTTTGTAGTGGAACTCTCAAGATCTTGATCCAAAAGGCACGTTCATTGCCTTGTTGCCCTCATATTGATCGCACTGCTTTGATCTGCTTTGGAGATTTGACTTCGCAGTAAGTAATAACCCCCCCTAAATGACTCTGAACCAATCAGCGGATCGCGGATCTTAGGCCATCACTGGTGAAGCACGTCCCGTGGAGAAACGGAAGGAACACAAGATTTCCTCCGGCTGCGTGATTTTGAATGGCTATGTTGAAGTCACTTTAACCAAGGATCATGCCAACTCCACGCTCTCGCAGATTGAGGCGAAGGCAGGGTACTGCAGGGTCACTGGCAGATCGATCAGACATGATCAGACAGTTGGATGTTGGGATAGCACTGAAACCGGGAATTGCAAAGTTTGGTTGGAGGGAGGGATGGATGGGAAGCTACATTAGGATAGCTACACTAATTAGGTCTATCTCTCCAAGGACTCAGTGAAAGTCTTGGTATTTCAAACGGTTTCCCCGGCCTAGGTGGAGGAAGCTCAGATGCAGAGAACTGGCAAGCAGCTCATCTTGGAACGCTTTGCACGCATTTGGACACCTCTGGTCCTCTTGATAGTGTCTTGACTATTTATAGTCAGACTTGGAAAAGTCCGATGTTCATTTTTTGGTTATTTCAGCCAAGTGCCCGTGATGTCCTCCATTTTCCTTCCGCATTTTCCTTCCGCAATCGAGGTGCTACTTGTTTGCACAGTGGTACCTTGGGCCAGTGGCCAAGGTTTCCACAAATGGATCCAGCGTGGTTTGGTGACTGGGTTGAGTTGGTGATTTTCCGATCTTCCCAATCAGGTTAATCCACCACAAATGGAGGAGTCTATATATATATATATATTGGAATTATCCAGGAATATAAATCCAAGGTATACTATTGTTGAATATCAATATTTTTTAAGATTCATCCGAATACTCAGATCCCATTGATGAAAAACTAATTATGAACATTCCATATTCGAATGAATCTGGGAATCTCTGGGAATCTCCTCCCAATGTCCCAGTAGATTCCCAGTCAATTCCTCCATTTCTGGCCGAAAAATGGCCTTGGATCCCAGGTGATTCTCCTCACCGCCTGCCCCTGTGCCATCGTCATCGGCGCACCCCTTGCAACGACCTGCGCCATTGCCGCGGCGGCAACGCGGGGATTGCTCATCAAAAAGCCGGAGACGGTGGAATTGCTGTGGCCCGGTTGTGGAATGGGAAGGTTAACATTTAATAAACTATACTACAATGATGATGGGTCATACAACTTAGATGTACAACTCATAATGATTGTTAAGTAATGTGTGATCCGACTTATACTTCGGTAACTTCCGCTGCTCAAAAACTCACACGTGTCATACTGAGACGATCTTGCTACTCTCAGTGTCTGTGGATATTTGCATGAGATCGGGCATGCACCTGTACTTGCATCTTCAACAACAGCTTTTCTTGAAAGCAATGGTTGGTGTTTTTATGCTTTTTGGTGCATTTTTTGCAGGTTTTTACCATATTGCATGTTTTGACCATATCGCATTTTTTTCCAGCTCGCAATGCCTTTCCAAATTTGGCATGTTCGTTCTTTTCCAAAACCAACGAGTTTTGCCCCCCAACCAAACAATTTCTTCTTCTTCTTCTTCTTCTTCCGATTCCATTAGTTCATGTATTTATTCAAGCGTCTACCTAGTTTGGTCACCCTTCAAACTTGGAGACCTACTGTGTGCAGACCTATCTGCATATTCCGTCATATTCCTATGTAGCTATGGACCTACACAGGAGCTGCAACTTTCATGCACTGGCGAGCCTTCGCCCCTAGGCCCTCCATCCGAGCTGCGGGCCTCGACAAGACGGGAACGCTCACAAAAGGTGAATTTGCGGTTCTCCATGTGGAAGAATTCAAGACGAACATCGTAGAAGCAGGCACCACATGCCGCGAATCATGGAATATAATGGAATTATGGCGCAACTGCAGGATTTTTTTCGAAGTTCAACCTGAAGCTCATGGATCCATAATATAGATCCTCCGGCTTTTTCTCCCAGTTTGACTCAGATTTTACTTCTGTCAAACTCCGCAGGAGAGGTGGACCCTTTGAAGATGGCAGCTGCAGTGGAGATGCGGCTTGACTTGATCCCAGCAGTGTATGGGGATACAATGGCTTGTGATGAGGGATTCAATGGGGACATCCTGATACCATGGGGATAGACTTGGCTTTTTGATGCAAGCTTTGTGTCATCACTAGCAAAAACACATATTTGTTTGCATTTTTACCAATCCTTCCTGATCCTTCCTGTATTTTTCTGTGCTTTTCCCAGCGCAAACCCATGTGACCAGCGCAGGAAATCGGCTCACCCCATTTCAGCGGCCATCGTCTCTCGAGCAGTTGGCTGTATTGGGGACGCCTTCGAATCTGCCGAGCAGCTGCCGGAAGTGAAGAAGTTTCGAAATCTGCCGGGCATTGGCATCCAAGGCGTCTCGACAATTTGTTGAAATTTCTGGAAGTTGCAGCCATCCAAACTGTGCAAGCCTCCCAGCAGAAAAAAAACATCGAGCAGTACTGATGATAAACAAAATAAGAATCAGAATGACAATTCAATGGCATATATACTACAAATTCATACAAATTCCATAAAAAAAAGTGACAATGGTAGTATCGGAGATAGATAATGATCATGACGACGACGATGATGACGATGAGGAGGGTGACGATGACGACGATGACGACGATGACGACGATGACGATGATGACAGCAATAACAACAATGACAACAATGACGAAATGAAATCATGTCGATGATATGATGATGACAACAATGACGTTGACGACAACGATGACGATGACGATGAAAGTGATGGTGATGATGACGATGATGATGATGATGATGATGATGATGGTGATGATGATGATGATGACGACGACGACGATGATGATGATGACGACGACGACGACGACCACAACGATGACGATGACGATGACGATGACGATGAAAGTGATGGTGATGATGATGATGATGGTGATGATGATGATGATGACGATGATGATGATGATGATGATGATGATGATGATGATGACGATGATGAAGACGACGATGATGGTGATGAGTATGATCATCGCTATGATGATGATGATGACGATGATGATGATGATGATGATGATGATGAGGATGAGGATGAGGATGAGGATGGCGATGACGATGCTTGCGATGATGGTGATGATGGTGGTGGTGAGGATGACGATGATGACGATGATGACGATGATGACGATGACGTTGACAACGATGATGGCAATGACGATTGCAATGACCATGACAAAGATGACGATAACGATGATGGTGAAGATGGTGATGGCGACGATGACGATGACGATGACAACCATGCCGAAGATGGTGATGGTGGTGGTGGTGATGATGATGACGATGATGACGATGACGATGACAATGACGATCATGATTGTGATGGTGATGATGACGATGATGATTGCGATGACAATGACAACATTGACGATGATAATGAAGATGGTGATGATGATGATGATGGTGATGACGATGATGATGACGATGACGATGACGAGGACGAGGACGATGACAATGATGATGATGATGATGATGATGATGATGATGATGATGATGATGATGATGATGATGATGATGTTGATGAGGATGACGATGACGATGACGATGACGATGACGACAATAGACGATGATGATGCTGATGATGATGATCATTGTGATGATGATGATGATGATGATGATGATGATGATGATGATGATGATGATGATGATGATGATGATCATTGTCATGATGATGATGATGATGATGATGTTGTTGATGATGATGAGGATTGCGATGACGATTGCGATGACGATGACGACGATGACGCTGATGGTGATGGTGGTGATGATGATGATGATGATGATGGTGATGAGGATTGCGATGACGATTGCGATGACGATGACAATGACGATGACGATGATGATCATGATCATGGTCATGATCATGTTGATGACGAGTTCAACTATCAACATCGTTTTCAGGTGACAGAGACATGAGAATTACTGTAGGCTGGACAATGCAGGTAACTTAACTCCAGTCTCAGCTGTGCCAGGCAATGTGTCCTTCGGGTCAAGCTATGCCACCGTGTTGGTTGGCAACAAGAGGGTCCTGGATGCCGTGCAGGCAGATCCAACAGCCCACGCGAGGTTCAGCACTTTCCAGGCGCAACATCCCAATGATACCACCGTGGCAGTGGTGGTCAATGGCAACTCGTATTCGCCGATTCACCGATGGCCGACAAGGAGATCATCATAAATGGTCGTATGTGTAATTATGGGGTAATCATCGAAAATTGGGTATCATATGGCAATATACCCAGAGAATCACAGATGCACATAGACTCGAATTGGCCATGGGTCAAAATGAGCAGACCACAAAAACACAATAGTCAAAATGCATAGCACTAACAATGACAAAAATGATGGGTCATGGGCCGCCTATTTTGAACGCGGACCCACAATTCCCAGTTAAACCAGAATGTTGTGAAATGCTTCCCCAAGTAAGATAGACATAGAAAAACACATAAACTATATGTAAAACTTCATTGACAAACATGATACCTAATGTCTATCATGAGGTATCATCAGATCTTGTCAGATTTTACCACGGAAAAAAACCTGCGGCTTGAGCCTTGAGGTATCTTGAAATTGGGCCTTGCCTTGAATGACACCATCCGCAACGACGCATCAGCAATGGTGGGCGAATTGAAACGCCTGGGATGTCACCCTGTCATGCTAACCGGCGATGCCGAAGAAGCAGGAAAATCTGTTTTTGGGACTTGCATGGCACATTTTCGAGTATCAGATCCTCAACAACTCTGAACTCTGACAATGGGGAGTCGGAGGTGAATAGCAATTTTGCAGTCAGTCTTATCGGAACTTCAAGGTGTTTTGGGGGATTTGGAGGCTTCCTAAAGCTACTATGGGTCCCCCAGAATTTTAGCTTCTGATGCTCGTGGCTCCTGGAACTTTCAGCGAGAATTCTTGGATATTCATTCCACTTCTTGAGAGTATTTCTCAGTGGTTTCCAGTTGCATTGTCATTTCTTGTGACTTCATGTTATTTCCATTCCCACTTTATTCCTTTTTTTTAATCATCAGTGGTTCTACCTACCACTTGTAGCATCTTGTACCACTCTGGTTATAGCTCCGCAGTTTTTCACGGAAGGGAAACTACTGAGGTTGCCGTTGCCACTGGCTTGAATCCTGACCTGTGCCACTTCTCCATGCACCCAGAGGACAAACTTGCCTGGATTCAGGAGCAGGAAAGTGCAGGTGAGGAGCTTGACATGGAGGTTTCCTAAAATGAATTTCCCCCCCAGATCATCCAACATTAGATCACTTTAGTATTGAAATCCATGGTTTGGAGGATCCTCCATTTTAAGAAACACCAACAGTGTTGATGGGTAGATGTCACGAGAGAAATCGCTAGAGACCATCCTTGAGGGGATGAAGATTCCACTGGGGTACCAACAATTTGACCTATAGACAAATGCCATATGGATGGGTATGGTTCCACAAAATGCACTCCGTGTGAATCAATTGGCCATTTTTGATACGCAATCCGATCTGGTGGTGCAATCCCTTTGAGCCAATCCCAGCTACTATCTTGAGTGCTTCAGACCCTTCATACCCTTCACCGTGGGAGTCGTAGGTAGGAAGGGACGCAGCAAAGTTGTTGGGTTTTTGCAGCGCACGGTTTCCGTCGACCTTTCAGGCCGGCCAGCCCTCATGCTTGGTGATGGCATCAATGATTCCACAGCTTTGGCGACCGCCACGGTTGGTGCCGCTATGGGTGAGACCAGTGCTGCGCTTGCAGCGAATTCAGCGGATGTGGTTTTAATGACTGACAAGTTGCAGCGCCTCACGCAGTGTATCAGGCTCTGTCGCTATGCTATTTGCATCGAGCGACTGAACATCTTCCTTCCATGTCTCGTGAAAGTCATCGAGGTAGGCTTTGCTTTGTCGGGCCACTTGCGATTGTGGATGGCAATTGTGGCAGATCTTGGAACTTTGATGCTGGTCCTGATGCTTGGACTCTCAGTCCTGTCACGGCGCTTTTGGACTCAGAAAGACTCGCAAGAATATTCTGACTCTTGGCCAAAAAGGTTGAATTTGGCTATTACAACGAAATGATTGAAATTGGACTAAAAACATGTAGTTTGATTATGTTCAATTTATTCGGATCCGAAAGGCCTCTTCCACATGTCTTGATGCTGGTGTACTTCTTCAATTTTTTTCCAACATTGTCCAACTTGTTTTACTTGTACCAAGGTAATCGAGAGCGAGACAGGAAGCAGTGAAACTGAGAGCTTATCTGAGACTCTGCCGAATGAATTAAGTGTCTAAATTTGACATGTCGAAGATTGTCGAATAATGAGAGCAGCAAATGATCTGCCTCACTAATCTTTATTTTGAGAGCCGGATTCCAATTGTAAGATTGTGAATCGGCGCGCGAGGCTACACACTTCTTTTTTTTGAGCCTTGCACAACAAAATTGCGCATAGCAGCGTGTGCGGGATAAGAGGTACTAGGCGCAGCATAGCCGCATAGCCCACACTATGTCATCGACTGAGCATTCAGCCTCCTGCACATGGTGATAAATCATGCTAAATCTGGCAGGGAGCGAGCACAAAGCCTCCTCCACCACTTTTCCGACGTCTCAATTCAGGGGGTGTCACTGACCTTGCTCCAGCTGCAGGGAAAAGCCTAGTGGTGGGTGTTCCAACCGGTGAATCATGGTGAATCATGGGGCCCGAGGGGGGTAAATGAGTCATGTTGCACCTCTTTATCTTTCTTTATCTACCAAATTTTCATCAATTTCCCCCCCAAACCAGTCCAAACTCTGGGGTGTTACAACCTTCTCCAGCGGCAATCGTGGGACAGGGAGACCTTGCATGGAAGCAGCGATGGTGCTGCCGGCTCCGGGAAAGCTGTGGTGACTGCCTGGAGCCTACAGATTTTCAGACTGCCGGACTTCCTGCAAGGTGGTGCCCCTTTTCAGGGATGTTTGTTGGTCATTGTTGGTCTATAAACCCCATGAACATCCATGAACTATAGATATATTATATACTACATATTTATGTTCTAAATCATGATACTTGTGCAGTACAACCCTGTCATGGAAGCCATAAACCAACAGAATCCTACTGGGAAACCCGCTTTGTATCAACGTCAGGTTGTGTTGAACCACTCGGGCAGCATCTTGAAACGCTTTGAGCCTGGTGAGCCCGTGGAGTTGACAGTGGCGGAGGCCATCAGGACACACTGTTCCTTTCCTCCATGGGGAAAATATGGGATGAACTACAGGATTCGGCCTTCCAGATTTTGAGCCACGCCGAAAAATATTTCATTATTCTATTTCTCAATAATTGATGCAGTTGCCTGACACATTTGTCGAGAGATACACTTGAGACTTGAGACAAAATTGCAGGTCTTGACAGCTGCGAAGACAGATGAGTTCGGAGATTCTGACTCTAGGTGCACTATCTGTATCTGCTGCTACCTCTGATCTGAAGTTACCCTGGCTGTTTTCCCGATGCTCAGGCTCTTGCTGAACAATCGGTACAGCAACTTCGACGAACGTCGCTTGATGGATCTTTTGAAACATTTTGGATCATTTTGGAACTATTTTGCTGTTTTGTTTTGGTGAGTCAAGAAGGACTCTGTGGACAGTTCTCCTTGCAGCCTTTTCTGAGGCATCATGCTGATGGACTCTCCCTTCGGCCTCCAGGGTCCTCCGTTCCGTGCTCAGCGATGTTCGGACAGTTCGTTGAATTCAAGAACAAGGGATGGCAGACATGACAAACTTGAATATACTTAAACTGTATGTACTTGTACGCACAAACACCCTGTTTCGCCCACACCCTTTTGTGGCACATCTTGGGTTTAGAGTTTATGCTTTTTAGGGTTTTCTTGCGTAAGGGTTTGGGTTCTAGGGTTTGGGGTTTGGGGCTTTAGGGTTGAGAGTTTTTATGATGATGATCATCATAGGATGATCATTGTGATGATGGTGTACAAGAGGCGCGCACAGGTCCCTATTCTGTCCGCTGTAAGACGTACAAGTAACAAAGTCGCTTAAAAGTCCAACGAATACCACGTTTTTTGGGCTTCCCAACACATTGCCGCGGAGAGGCGCGGGCAAATCGAGGTGTTTGCCCGTACAGGAAACCAAGAAACTGATCGGTGAATTTTCCTCTCCAAGGCTGCGATTGACTGGAGCGGATCTAAAACTCAAGCTCTCCTTCACCAACAAGGCAGGATGTTGACATGGAAAACATGCCCAGGATGTTGCCTCTTTCAAACACTTTTTGATTGCTGGGAGGGGTACTCTCATAAATGCAGTGACAACATTTGAATATATATATATATATATATTATAGATATATGGAGGGCAGGATCACCAGATCCGATGCGGAGGTAGTGTACAATACCTGTTTCTCCGAATGTTTCAATGCCTATCAGATCCGTATACATACATTATACTTGATATATCAATATATCTTCTTCCGGATTCCGGCTGTTTAAATGTTGGACGGGCCCGCCTGGAACATCCTGCTGCGAGGGCTACTGCCAGATGGATCTGGATTCTGATCGCGTCTACGTAAGCACCAAGGATGCTGACGTTGGGAGCCAAGTACATTTGCCACACTGAAACCAAGACATTGGCATTGAGCAGAGGCTGCTAGACCCCTGCTGGTTGATTATAGGGCATGAAATGGGGATGATATATACTACCCAACAAGATGTTGGGGATTATCAAAATCCATTCTGGGAATCCCGCTCTACCAACCAGTATAACTAATGGAATGACATCGGGGGCAGTGTGAACCCTTCTCACATCTGTCAATGAGACGGTTCCTTATAGGGAGCTGCCCTCTTACGCAGTGTGACTTCTTTCAGGTCGCTTGCCTCACAGTCAGAGCCAAGAGGGATTGGACGCAGACGGTTCGTTCTGCTGCAGCTTCCTCAATGGTATGAAGGACTTCTGGGATTTTCTTCATCTCATTTCATCATTTTCATCTTGACGTGGCAGCGAGCTATAGCATGCTAAACCATTGTTGCTGCCAGCGTTTTCGAAACACTTAGGTCAGTTCACAAGGGTCCTGGACCAGAACCTATCATGGACTCAAGGCCCGATAGGAATGAGTGCGCGTTTTCAATGTTTGGGTTGATTTGTGGAATCAAAATAATATGGAGTTTGCAGTTTGAACTTGCACTTTCCAGCTGTTGCAGCATCCGGTTTTCTTCTATTTGTGTCAGATATCCTTCGACACCACTGGCCAGTTCGCTTCCTTTGACACCTTTGCAACTTCGAATGCAACACCTGTCTAAGTGCAATATTTTGGCTGTCATAGAGCAGTGAATGGCAGTGCAGCCTCCACCGTGCAAGCATTTGAGGCACTATTTGAGAGTGCATTGCTTAGAACTATGTCCAGATTCTTGACAAGAGTGCAGTATATTGATGATTGCCCGCTCTTGTACGTAGTCAGTGTTCGATCGTGGTGTTGAGGCGTCACTATTGTCTTCATTTGGTTGCAAGTGCCGTACAGCCCTTGGATCCATAGCAGTGCGGCTAACTTTATGCTGCTAGCTCTCGGACCTGTGACAGCACTTCCCTGTGGCACCTGAGGTCTTTCGTTATATATTTGATGGTGACTTTCATGCTCGGCACGCTCTCACGAGTCTACTCCAGTGCTGGGCCCTCGATTTCACATTTTATCACCATCTTGTTCTCTTCCTACTCACAATTGCTGCCAGAGGGTTTTCTTTCGGTAAGATCCCGACTGCTTGGTGGATGATCTAATTGACTGTCTGGGGGTATTGAAGCTAGAGGGTGCAAACTTGTCAGCACGAGTCTTCAGATGCTCATGACACGCCAAGTTTTCTGTGAACCCCAAGCTGCTTGAGCAAGTAATGTCAACCATGGCTTAATCAAATTTAAGCAACCTTGGTTGATTAATTAGAGGACACCCCCCTCAACTAGTGATAATCTGCTGCTAAACGGTACTTCCCCAATCAAACAGCCTAGCAGTTTATTAGTCCTGGGTTTAGTTTACTGGTAGCCCCTTGGCCCTAGATTTCCCAAGAGAATCGCAGCGTCGGGGCTTTTAGGTGCTGCATCAGCAAGGAGGTCTCATCGACAGCACGGCTGGTCGGGAACCTATGGCTGGGTGTACCCCAAAATGACACCATGGGATGGGTTTCCAATTTTGACACGACCCCAAAAGCTCATTCTGCTGCAGGCCATGTCAGGCCCATTGAAGGAATCCACAGCTTTCCCAGCATCTCAAATCGTTGTTTCTTCCTCCAAGGAGCAAAACTCAAAGGGGGTAGGGTTTTTGTTAAGCACTGGGTATGCTCAAGGAATCGCTGCTAGACTGATGAATTGCTGGCGCCTTATTTGGGCAGTCTTTTTTGCGACGGCATAGGAGAAGCGGCTAATGTTTCAACAATGCTTTGAGAATCTGAACACATGTCCACTGCTAAAAGCACTCCAGTGGTTGATGAGTGTTTTCTTCTTAGCCAGTGATTCTTCGCCTTTGCTCAGATAGCTCAACTTTCAAAGACTTGCAGGATGATAAGGCAGGCTATGGTCCTTGGCCCTGAAGACATTTGGGTTTGAGTTTGAGTGAAAATGGGGGATCTCAATTTAGAGCAAACTTGATGGGGGAAATAAACCATCTTTGGGGGCATGGGGGTACCCTGTTTTCAGACAAGCCCATTTTTTCCCATGTCTTTTCGAGAATGGCAGACCAAAGCCGGATGCTTTCATGGCTTGGACTGTGCAGGGAGATGTGACAAAGCAGCGCATGGTGGCAAACTCAGATCAACTGAACATGACCACCAAATGATGAGCCACAAACCTTTATGCACATCCTGATTTTGCTCTGAACATCCGTGAAATCACTCAGAACCATATAGATTTGTGAGTTTTTCCCCCCTTAGTTGAGTGGTATTTGTAGAGGTTTCTTCAACCCCATGAGCGACAAAAACTGCTGAGCATTCCATGGCCAGCTCCGACGCTTCAACTACATTCTGGCTTATGAAGATGACCTGGATGCCAACGAGCGAGAGAAGCCGCTGACTCAGCCGGGCCACAAGCTCCGTTGAAACATCGACGAAGGTACCGTTGGGTACCCAGGCGCCCTCCAGTAATTCCAAGTTTTTTACGTTTTTTTCAATTATACATTCTTTCATTTATTCTATCAGATACTGGTAGCTATTTATATAAATGCAATATGTTCCATATCTTCACTAGACATAGGGTTTGGCAGCCAGCCATATTTGATCAAATCAGAGGGCCTATGGATTCCCATGATTGCCAGCCTGTTTTTTTCCAAAAGGTACGTGGATTTCGTGTACAAGACCGTCCTGAAGGATGGTGAAGGCAGAAGTAAACAGCGCTGTGAGATGCTGGAGTTCTGACCCGGGCTCAATTTGCTGGATTTTGGTGCAGATGGTGCAGGCGTTTAATGTCAAAACTGTTGAAATCCTGAAAATGGAGGTGTATTGTACCATTGTCTTTAAACACAGAATAGAGGTATATAGAGGTATATTTTGGATTATTTTGGATATTTCACCATTGTATTGTATGTAAAGATTGGTACAGCATTTTGGTCACGAGAATCTCTGTCTGCCAATCCTTTGGTGTCTAAGGCTCTGCCTGCTCCAGTGGAGAGCCCTTGTCCTTCGAGGCGCAGTGATTCAATTTGTGTTTCAACTGGGAGAGCTGGTGTCAAATTGATTTAGTTTCAAGTCTTTTGATTTCAGAAGGATGGTTCAAGATCTGCAAATCACTCTTTTTTTGATTTCAGGTTCTTCAAAAGTTCTTCAATCGCAGACGGCGCGCAGGCATTGTAGGAAGCTTGGTACTGTACTCTGGACCAGGGTCCTCAGCGGCGAAGTTGGTTCGACATGAAGATTTTTGAACCAAGGCAGAGAGGCTGTTTCAGGACAGCAGCGTCAGCGTTAGGAGCTGAATGGGGCAGGGTTGGACCGTTGGACCTGTGGGATGTTGCCTGCTACAGCTCAGGCCATCCACACAATCACGGATTCACAATTGGATCTGAAAGCAAATGATGAAGGCAGGGACGCAAAAAAGGCAGCACAAACTTGTCATGTCATTGCATGTTATCCAATGCGTATGAAGACATTCAGATGTATTAAATGCCTGTTGGATATATAGTGTGATATATATATATATATATAATATATATATATCACATATATCATATGTAGAATATTATATCATACATACCAGATGTATTCATTCTTTGCAACCAAAACACTGGCGTTTACATGTCTCATGGCGTGAACATCTCGCAGGCGATGATGAGCCTCTCAAGGACTGTCATATTTGAACACTTATTCTTTTGACAATGACATATCGGTCGCTGGATTGGTCGAAGGGAAAATCTTAACCGGAAACCACGGCTTTCCCCGTGAAATATGACCAAATATGGGGTTTTCCGGTTTCAATTTTCCCATCAACCAATCCAATGAATCGGATTGTTCCATACTTTCGAACTATTTTTCGCACCTCTGCGCAGGCAGCTATGGCTGTGGATGCTGCAAGTCTCCGACGGACTTATCTAGGCACGCAGTTCTGACTGGATAACGATATCCAGATGACATCCAGATGGGTATCAAAGGACCCGCATAATTCTATTATGTGTTTTATTTTTGATACTACTGTATTATTATTGTCATTGTTATTCTTATTACTATTACTAGTATTATTGTTATTAGTGTTATTATTATTGTTACTATTATCGTAGTCGTAGTCGTAGTCGTAGTCGTAGTCGTAGTCGTAGTCGTAGTCGTAGTCGTAGTCGTAGTCGTAGTAGTAGTAGTAGTAGTAGTAGTAGTAGTCGTGGTGGTAGTAGTAGTAGTAGTCGTGGTAGTAGTCGTGGTAGTAGTCGTAGTAGTAGTAGTAGTAGTAGTCGTGGTGGTAGTAGTAGTAGTAGTAGTAGTAGTAGTAGTAGTAGTAGTAGTAGTAGCAAAAGTAAAAGTAAAAGTAAAAGTAGTAAAAGTAGTCAAAGTAGTCAAAGTAGTCAAAGTAGTCAAAGTAGTCAAAGTAGTAAAAGTAGTAAAAGTAGTAAAAGTAGTAAAAGTAGTAAAAGTAGTAAAAGTGTTGTTGTTGTTGTTGTTGTTGTTGTTGTTGTTGTTGTTGTATTTGTTAGTTGTTAGTTGTTAGTTGTTAGTTGTTAGTTGTTAGTTGTTAGTTGTTAGTTGTTAGTTGAAGTTAGTTGTATTATTGCTAGTACCGCTACCTATTACATCAGAATTATTATCATTACTATTCTTTATCATTTATCATTATTATTCTTGGTATTGGAGCATCCAGTTTGGGGTTGATCAACGGCACCCAGATGACACCCCTCCCTCCAGTGCCTTTGGTGGCATCGCAGCCATGACCAGGTGATGAGTACATGAAGAGCGGGTGCAGTGCTGAGGATATCTGAGGATAATCTCCAACTTGGATGGCAGATCTTCAACGGTATTTCTGTGCATCTCTGAATCCAGGGTGATCTCAACAATTGGAACCCCTAAAGACTGCAGTCTAGGGGAACAACCAAAAACGCTGGGATTTTGGGGTTTGAGTTGTGACAAAACTTCCATTCCTACTCGCAAGGTACCACTTGTTTGTGGGATCAACTCACCATTTCTGGATCTGACTCCGCATGGATGCTTCGAATCCAAGCGAAAAATCGAGGTCGCGTCTCACCGATATCCTGCTGGAGAATGACAACTTGCAGTCACGCCATGGCCTTGTTGCGGTTGATGTTGCCAGTAGCAATCCCTAGAGTAAACGTGGGGATGATGCAAGGCTGTCAGCATGCATTCAGGCTGTGCAGATGTCACTCAAAGTTTGGAGGAGACACTCAAGGTGGTGAGGTCCTCAATTTCGCAGGTCTTGCTTCACGAAACAACAAGCAGCTGTCACTGGCACCCTTGGGTGTCTCATCAAACATGGCTGGCTGGGAAATCCCATATCAATGGAGTCTTCATAGAACTAAATGGGGATTGTCCGATTGTCCATTGCCATGTTTGATTGCAGGAGGGTATGTTGAGTGTCAGTCTTCCATTCTGAGTGACTTGCAGATGTAGATTTGCATTCCTTCAGGCTGCTTCAGTGATTGCTGATGGTGCGGAAGAAGGTGCACGTGCCGACATCTATCGCGAGGAGGTGTGGTACGTGTGGTAGAGATTTGCAGAGTACCTGCCACTGCAGCTGTGTGAGATTATGAAAACTCAGCGTTTGATGACCTCCCCCAGGTGAAGAGAATAGGACAATCCACCAAAATGACTCCGCGGCATCTGGCATGTTTGGAAATGTTTGGAAGCTTGAGTGGACAATTCAAGTCTGGAGATGTTTGGAGCATCTGGAGCACTTGTTGACTTTTTAAGCTGCCAGTCGGGTGGTTTCCGTTGTGAGCTGCAACTAACCATCTAAGGCAGCCTATCATGTGCTGCCTTGTTTTTAATTGTCTTCCTTTTTTGTCTTTCAATGCTCTAACATATGTGAACAGGTTGACAATGCCTTCCAAATTTCCTCATGGTTTTGTATTCAGGCAGGTGTTCCTTTTGTGAAAACCTAATCCTCGGAAAGAATTGATAGTTCTTGAAACAATTTGTACCCAGGGACAGCTCTATCGCCAGAGAAAATCCGTGAACTTTTATTCCAATACATTCCATGTCTATATACTTTTACTTATGAATTTACACATTTTTGCACTTTTACCAGTATACAACTGGTGATTTTCCAAGATCTTCCTGGTTTACCCTCCGGCCCTCCATATATCTGCATTTGTCTGGGCAAATGATAACGACCTCACGTCGTGACCTCACTGGAATCATGGTTGGTAAGGGACAACCCAAAATGGCCTTAACTTATCTTAATTCAAGGGACATCACAATACATATTGCAATTTAATACAATTTACCTATAGATTTACAGGGGATTTCCCAGCTGGTCAGGCAGCTGTTGGCCGATGGCAGCGTCTATGCGGGAGAATGGGTCGGAGCTGTGAGGCAGATGGCGGGGCTATAGATGGCTCATTGTCAAATTATAGTCTATGCCAAGTCAGGTTATAGTCAAGTTATAGTCTCTATATAGGTAGCAATGTTTTCTCTATTTGAATGATCCTTACTAGTTACTGCATTTTTTCGGTCTTTTCTTCATCATTCTGCCTGAATTTGGTGCAGCCAAGCTTGAGAGACTCGATGTTGGAGCGCCTTGCCACTGGAGGCACGGTCGGGGTGTCTTGACCCGACCAGACGGCTCCTCCTATAGTGGTCAGTTCGAGTACGGAGTTGTCAAAACCTCAGGTTGAAGCAGGGAATGGTAGATGGGATCATGAGGATCAGATGGGATTTATGGTAGCATTCAGATGGGATTTAATAGTGGGATTATGAGGATGATTGATGGATATTGATGGGATTGGGATTTAATAGTTGTACAATGTTGTACTTTGTGCTTCTGTGCTGTATTTTTTTTGTCCAATGGATTGATCAGAGAAGAATCAAAGGACTTCCCAGCATTTCAAACAGCCAAAGATGCGACAGCTATGCCATAATGAATTCCCTTCGAGGTCCATGGCTATGCCACCTGGATACTGCCAACTGGTGCAAAGTATGAGGGACAGCCGCAGCCCGAGTCTTCGCCAAAGAGTTGGAAGATAGGAAGTGTCAAGGATCTGATAGACAGCGCATTTTGAATGCGTCTTGTTGACACACTTGATTCGGAACAGTTGAGTAGGACCCGCTTCCGAATTGCTACTTGTAGATCACACGCTTTGAGACCATCCCTTTTCCGTATTATCCAGAATTTTCATTTTATATTTCATTTCCCACATTATCCCACATTGATCAATGCATTGATACATGAAATACATGAATGAACACATGGGGTGTTCATTTTGTTCCCATTTCTCCAAGCTTTGTCCAGGTGGAAGAATGGCAAGCAGGACGGTGAAGGTCGAGAGACCACAACGGAAGGAGCCATCTATCAAGGCCGCCACAGCCCGGTCAGCCCGTAGAAACACCCCCCAGAAACCACGGTTTTTGTTTTAGGGGATCAAACCACATATCAATTACACATATTTGGGATGAAAGAATGGAGCTGTTCTATCTTGGGGGATGGGGTTCATGACATGTCTTCCAGGTGATATCCTGTATAGCAGGTATGCCCATGTCCAGTTCGTGTTGTGGTATGTGTCCTACAGTGATCTGATTCAGCTGCCTCGAAGAACACAGCATATAAACATAATATGTTTACTGTACAATAATATATATGTAATTATATGTATATATGTCAATGTCAAGTTAGATCCTACACATTGTGATCTGACAAAATCAGCAGAATTTGAGTATCACCAGCGACTGTGACATCAGATGCCAGGTGAATACAGCGAGGGCAAGAAGCAGGGGTGGGGATCCTGATCCAAGTGATCTAAGTTGCAACCTGCAGAGGAAGAACAAATTGGTCCAGCAGTTTCATTTTCCGAGGCAAGCAGCTATCTACTACCCAGATGGGGCAACCTATGTCGGACATGTCATGCCCCAAGTGACGAAACACTTGAAAATGTTTGTTGAAATGGTGCTGGGTCAGATCATATTTGATTCCGATCATTTCCATTTACCCAAAGATGATCCAAAGATGCTATCGAGTGGTTCTTTTTGCACACGCACACACAGACAAACAAAACTGCAGTGCTTCCAACTTCCGGTTCGCACACGAAGCAAAAGGTGTCTGACGGGATGCTACATGGCACGCACCTTAAGCTACAGACTCGCACGTGACTCTTTTGACATGGCGCGTGACTTTGGGATTGCAGGATTCCAAAAACAAAGACGATTTTATGGGGCACAGGATATACCTACTATTCCTGAATGGAAACCCATTTGGAATCTCATTTGGAATCCCATCACATGTGATGGCGGAAGCGTGGGGGCGTTTGTTTGTCTTGCGAAGGCAAGGGAAAGTATCTGTGGAACAACGGCCACTACTACGAAGGCACGGCACATGGCGGACTTGAAGCATTGCAGAGAGCTGGATGATCTGTTACATTTGGTGACAGGAGATTGGGAAGCAGATCAAATGCACGGCGAGGGCGTATGGGGCCAAGGTAAACAGAAGCTTAGAATCCATCAGACAAGATTCAACACATTGCAGTCATTTCCATGCGCCTGACACTTGAGCCACAAAGAAGTTAAATCCCTACTGGACCTGACACTCCTTTGTCAGATCAAAAGGAATTGAACAGATCTTGCACATTCTTATACTTTTGCAATCTTCTGCAATATCCTGATCCTGTACCACTGAGACCTACGTATGGCCGACAGGGGCCAAATTCGTGGGGACCTACCGAAACAACCAGAAGCACGGTGGACTTCTTAGCTCATTCTGCTGCACACCTCATCGATTCAAAGTTGTGTCGCAAATGGGGTTGTATATGGTTGCATGAAAATGGGCTATATATATATATATTATATAATTATAGATTATAATATATGTATAACTATATATACTGAATTTGATGGTTTATCAGTTTATCATCATTTTACCATATTTTCATATACTTTCCCGATCTAAATTACCATATGGAGGTATACTCTATTTTCTCCCACGCCAGATGTGATTCCGAGTTGAGGTCATGGAACGGTGTATTGGCCAGATGGAAGGACGGTGTCTGGAACGTGCGAAGCCGAGACCACATTTTTTGACTGGAACAGGACTTCGATTCAGTGGATGGGCAGGGAAAATCTGGAAACACCTATACTTAGTGGATCTTGGTGGATCTGAAACCATGTTTTTTTTTAAAGATTTCCAGTAGATTTCCCCTAAAACCCATCTATTGATGGAAGAATGCCAAGTGATGGCTCCACCCTACGGCGCCTTCAGGTACAAGCAAGGCAAACAAGTTCTCTGATGCGCAGAGGGACCACTGCCGTGGCAAGCGATGGACACGCATTCGATTTCGCGTAGACTTGGGATGACTTGGGCCCAGATTGCAGGTCGGAGGAGAGTTGTAATGGATTGTTTTTTCAAGAAGCCGTTATACTCTGAAGAAATTGATGGTGGAAACAAACGGTAACATAAACCCATTTGAACGATTTTTGAATAATGGTTGTTTTCCCATGTTTTCCCCGCGAATCCAAACAGATCTGACTGAAGTCTCTCTATGTCTCTTGACCAGCTTTTTTGGACCTGTGCATCATGCTTTCGTCGACGAAGTCGCGGAAGCCCCAAATTCCGTGAGATTTCTCAGGTTTCACCACGACCATGCAATTGGGCTAGAAATGGCTACGATACTTTCCAACAGAGGCATGTATCTACATAAATACACCCTAAGCATTTGAGTTAGATCTTGTGTACTGCTCTAGATGTGAGCTTGCCTGTGATGAAAATTAGCAGATGGTCTCGGGTTGGAGCGTGGGGGCTTCAATGGTGCTGATGGATGTGTCACACCATTGTGACATTGCGTTTGATTTTGCTGGGATTTGGGGGCACCCAAAAGTTTGAAAAGCCCAAATTTGAGTTTTCATAATTTCACTGAGGGTTCAGTTGGGTGACTAGGCAGCTGTATTGTCGGTGGGCGAGTTGATTGGCGACAGATGGATCCATACTTAAACAAATATATAAAACTCATAAACATTCTATTGGTGTCGTCACCTTCGTTGTACGCTCAGAGGACTAGCATTATGAAGTTTAATGTAAATATTATGTAATGTAATGTATGATACGACACTCTTTCATTCTCAGACCTGGCACTAAGATGTGTTCTGGCAGCACATAGAAGCTCTTGGGAGCCCATTGTGTGGCCCAAAGCAGCACAGCGATCTGAAATATGGCGGTGAGAACCACATAACTTTGGGCTCAAAGGAGTGTGCCGCTTGGCGCAGATTTTGCGTTTTCGATTCATTGGGTCTGTTAGATGCCAACTGCTTCCTCGGAAAAAGATGCATGATTAACTAAGACCTAAACCATACCACACTGCACCATATATTTATCCTTTGCTCAAATGGTCTCACAGTATTCCAAAAAACCGGTGACATGTAGAAGTGGCCGGGGGGCAGCACAACGATTATCATTTCCAGGTGGTACATTATCTGGACGAACATAGAACATGAAAAACCCTGCAGTTCCAGATGGTGCCCTCCAACTATGGGTTTATAAACCCCAATGAAGCCCAATGAAACCCATCAAACTATAGATGACTTATCTATAAGTCATCTATATGTATATATATATACATCATTAACATTTACTAACTATCATAGAGCCTTACAGTTCACCTAGGAGACTGGCTTGGGCTCCTTGCCATGGCCGCTTTGGACTTGTCTGGAGCCCTTTGTGATGTTCAGAGGTCCAGCTGCCCAGCGACCTGGTAAACTAACATAGACCCTGGCATTAATCGGGATTGGAAGATTAGCCTGTAAAAATAGCTATTCTCAGGGTCTATGTTAATATACCATAAGGTAGATGATATCGTAGTTCATGATGTTCATGTTTTTTCTACTCTAGTTTCGGGAGATTGACATGTGAACTTGCTTGGCTGTGTCTCTGTCTAGTCTTTTCACTTTACTCTTTATTCAAGATCCTTTCCTGCGGTACCCAATAATCGACACCAGTTTGCTTGTTCGGTTTTCGTTGTCTCGAAGGAGTGCATCCACTTTAGAGAAGATCGCTGCACAGCACCTTGCCTCATAAGATCTCATAGGAAGTTGCTTCCTGTTGCTAGTGGTAGCATATTGGTGGCATGTGCCTTCAACAGATCATCCTGTCTTTCATACAGTTATTGCATGTCATTGGAACAGCTTTTACTGCTATGAGTACCTTGCAATGACATTTAAATTTGTTGCTGCAAGTTCCTCGAGGACGAACTTTCGCAACTAAGGATGGCAGTGGCTATGCCCGAGCTCGGCTGGAGTGCAACCATCTCAGAAGGTCCATCAATGTCCATGATCTTCATATTCCGCGGAGTGATTTCAAGCAGGTTCTGGATATTCGGGGTGGAGAGCAAGGTGAGCCGGACTGAACCAGGTGAACATGTCCTCCAGCCCAGCCCCTGAGGTTTGCGAGCCCCTGTTCATGCCCTTGCTTTTGGACCTGGAGGTAAGAGCTGGAGAGATTTGGGGACGCCAAAACATCAACAGTGGTGTGTCCAAAAATGACATCTACCCCGCAAATGGCAATTCTAAGAGAGAACACGATGATCAACCATGAGATTTCTGGGTATCCTATTTTCAGTCAAACCCAAATCTGCTGACTTCAGCAGCCTTTACCACTGGTTGACTGACACAAACTTTCAGAAAGCAGATCGAATGAATATGGCCGTGGATTAATACTCAAAAATACCGGTTTTAAGGCCAAAAATCCCAACTAGTTTCTGCTATTTTGATCTTCACCAGGGGCTTGAACTCTGCACGATGTTTCAGGTGCCCAAGTCCTTGATAGCCATTTGCTGGGCTCCTCCCTCAGTGCTGAGCTGGCTTAGCTGCGGTCACAAGTTGCTGCGAGCCAAGAAGTGAGTTTGTCCGAAAATGGGCTAGGCTATGCCCCAATTCAAGGCAATTGTGATTGATTTTACTGGGAGAAATATGGAGACATGACCAGTGGATTAGTTCTTTTCCACTAGTTTTTGTTTGCACCTATGAGGTGATCAGCCCATCCGTGGGCTTTTTCCTTCAGCCTTTCGTTGGCGCTTTGAGCGACAAATATGGCAGGACAGTTCTAGCCAGTGCAGACAAATTTCTCCTCAGACAGGAGTTTGTTCATGGCAATGGATTGGTTTTGGTGGGAAAAAACTGCAGGAAACCAAGCTTTTTAGCCACAAATTTAGAGGTTCCTGGTTCCTGCAATTTTTCTCTTTAATCAATTCTGGTTAATGATAAATTCTGGGCATTTTTGAAACTGCAGGAGACCCTTCATCGTTGTCTTCAGTACGATCGCTGTCTTAGGCCTTGTGGTAAAGCCCCAAGGTTTGAAAATCGCTCACAGCTTGTCTTTGTGAATCTTTTGGGCGCATTTGAATCATTTGGCTAGGGGTCAAAATTGAATGCCAAACAATGTGATGATTGCAATCAACATGCTCAACATCTGCGGCCCCTGAGGCCTTCAATTTTGACCCATGCGGCCATACCGTATATATTGAAAGGATGAAGTCGTTGTCTTGCGAAGGTCACCCCTCTGATAGCATTGTTGCCACTGAAGGCTGGAAAGGGTGCATACTAGAACTGTACAACACAATGACATACAATGACATACAGTGCAGCAATGACGATCTGCATGATTATTGATTCCACACTCTGCAAGATTGAGTTTGGAATTCTTGGAGGCAGTTGCAAGACCGCTCTCAATACTTGCATTCGGCATGGCAGATGTAAGTCTGTTGCTCAGGGCATTGGGCAAAGACTTGAGCTGGAATTTGCTGGTGTGTCAACTGTCAACTCAGTTGTGCAAAGGTCATGATATGCTGGTCACGCCAACACGGGCGCAAATGAACGACATCTTTCCGCCAGACTTGGCTGAGTCGCGCAGTGCTACGGTGGCAGGTATTGCAAAGATTGTGGCGGTTCTTTGCGCAACTCTTCTCTCACGAACGGCAGCCTTTCTTACTGTGGCAGGAATCGCGGCCGTGGCAACCTTGACTCAACTCGCAGTGGGCCCCAGCAAAGAGACCAGAGAAATCAGAGAAATCAGGCAGGGCCATTCGCACGAGTTGTCGCCAGTTCCGGAAGCTGAAGGAAGAATTTGTCCCACTGGCTTCAGAGACATGTGGAGAACGACAAACCGACACGAAGGCTTCTGGGAAATATGGCTCTTACAATTTGCAGGGTGGCTCTCAGTCTGCACTTGGAGCTTTTACTTCTCCAGTGTGTGGGCAGACATTGAAGGAGCAAGACCCGGAACACCAGCCTTTGACACTGCTGTCCATGGAGCTACACGGTGGTTGCTGTACGGATCTATTGTTTTCCTTGTCTCTGGAACAATTCTGCCATACCTGTCAGGCCCAACCAGTGTTTGTCGAGGTGAGTGGACTGCCATGTTTGTAGCAATCTGGGTGATGACGCTAACGCTGCTTGTTCTTTGCCTGGCAAAAACTGCTGCCTGGCTAAAATGGATGGCAGCTGCATGGGTTGTTTTAGCCATGCCTATCGCTTATCAAGTCCTGGCCAACGCGCCGTTTGCGTGGTTGGAGAGGCAACCATCCTTTGATGCGGAAAGTCGTGGGTTGTTAACGGGAATTTTCAATGCGTCCTTGGCAACATCCCAGGCAACAACAGCACTCCTAAGTGGTCCAATTGTTGCTTTGTTCAATGGAAAGCTTTGGACTGCACTGGCTGCAGTTGCCATGGTAGATCTGGTGGTCTTAACGGCTGTTGGGTTGAGCTCTTCGCTTTGCAAAGGACAGGCCAACCCAAGTGGCTGAAAAGCGCGGCTCCTGAATTCAGCTTGGAGTCTTGGATTCACCCACCAACCTGAATTCAGATGTGTGATGTGTTCGATTTCTGGAGTGATGAGAAATTAGATTGATATGGCAGAGTGCATGGGAGGTTGTTTGCAAGTGAACTAGTGGAAAAGAGCAAGCTCAATCTCAATTAATTGCTCTGAAAGTCAGGTTTCAATCGACTTAGAGCCCACCGGTTGTGGAAGATTGCGAGTGCAGACAGACTGTGACACCTGTGATGAATAATTATTCAATGGTCAAGATAATAGTATCATTTTGATATATACATTACATTATATATATACATTACATTATATATACATTACATCATATGTATATATATATATATGTACATTACTCATACAATCAATATCATTTGACGGGCTTGGCTACAGTAATGACTTCAAGCATCGGAGAGCTGATTCATGTTTGCAGAATCGCTCTGCCGCCCGCAAGTTTTTTCCCAAGCAAGTGACGTGCCACGAAAGTGCCAAGTTTGCACCAACTGTCGACCTTTTCCAACGCTTGGGGCCATGATGAAGCTCTCTCAGGTCGGATCTATTTGTATGCATTTGGTTAATGGATGATCTGTTTGCTGCAAACCAGAAATCAGCACAACTAGCTTCAAAACCGCCATGCAATTATTGCAAGTCATTGCGTTAATTGTTTTATTTCTGTTGGTCTGAAGGCTTTGCTGTTTACATCGTGTCGCAGCACACCTGGGAGTCCGCAGCAGAAGGTCGCTTTGAGGTGAGTTGAGTCGACCTCGGCGAAAGGTTAAATGCCCTGTAGATAGAGATAGGGCAAGACAAGGTGTTGCATCTGTGCTGATTTTGAGTGCAAGGATTCCGTGGACAAGCAGATGCGATTAGTAGACAAGAAGGACTGTCTGGCCATGTTTGAGGAGACACCACCGAGACAATCCAATGACATGCATCATGTAACACATACGACGCAACAGAGCTGCAGCTGCAACAAAGCAACGCCTTTTGTGAGATCTTTTGAGTTCGTTGCCTGAACACGCTTTGTTCACCAGACAGCTTCCGAATAACCCTGGATGGGAAGCAACATGAGCCCAGTGATATGCAGCTGCATCCTGGTGGCAGGACACTTTGCTGAACGGAAAGTGATGGCACAAATAACTCGCTGCTGAGTTTGCTACTGAGCGTATTGAGGGACAAGTGACATAATTGAGTTTTAGAGTTACTGTAGAGATTTGGCAATTTCTGAGCCGGACATGCCACATGCCAGACAGTTTTGGAGCATTTGAATATCTGCAGCTCTTCAGTTCCAGAGTTTCCAAATTTCTAAAACCTAGAGATTTTCTAGAGATTTAGTTGCGCATCAATGAAGCTTTCGGGGCGTCACCTGTTGTCTCCCCTGTCACTTTTGCTGGTGGCTGCCTGCGTCACTTGCGACGCCTTCAAACTCCACGGAGCATCATTAGATGGGATTTTCTTTGTGTCTGACATGGAAGGTGCAGCGAATGTGGCACAGCTTGCCTACCAACAAAAGAAGATCAGCAAAAACACCTGGAAGGCCTTGAGCAACGTGAGCTGTTTCATGGAAGCTGCTCGTTCAGCCGGCTTGGCCTGGACGGAGTCTGATGCCCATCATCACATTGTCCTCACGGCCAATGGGCTGAAGTCACGGTTGGAGGCCAGAAGGAGCGTGTCTGGTGCTGTTGCTCTTGTAAGGGATCCAGACACTCCATTGATTGAAGGGAGGACAGATTATGACGGTGCCACGCAGATGAAGAATCTGATTGCGGAGAACGAACTGAAGAACGACAAATGGGACCTCGCGGCTACGGCTTTTGAGTCCACCGCAAGCTTGGTGATTACCTGCGTCAAATTGGGTAAACCTCCAAGCTTCCAGGACATTGCCTCCGCCGCCGCAGGCATAGCCATCGCTGCTATCGGCATCTATAACCCGCTCCTTGGAGCCGTGGCCGGCATGGCTTTCAGCGTGATCAGTGGCATTCTCTGGCCTCAAGATCCCAATCAGACGCCCGAGGCCAAACTGTACAGAAAGATCATGGAGGATGTCGGAATTTCCATTGAGCATTCTCAAGTGAAAGAAGCAATTGGCAATGCCAAAGCGGAACTTGAAGCGGTGATGGACGAGTTGCAGTGGATGCCGAACATGCTTGGTGGAGTNTGAGCATTCTCAAGTGAAAGAAGCAATTGGCAATGCCAAAGCGGAACTTGAAGCGGTGATGGACGAGTTGCAGTGGATGCCGAACATGCTTGGTGGAGTGGGTGATGAAGCAAGAAGTCCCTCGGAAAATCAAACGAGGCTCCTCCTCACCTACAACATCATGATCCAGCATGACATTGCCAAGATGTCCTACAAAATCCAAAACAGTGCCTGTCCTATGCTTTTGGCGCCCGTTCTTGGTGTGTTTTCAGTTGTCCAATTTGTGTAATTACCATGTGTGTTTCGGGATGTGGGAACTTGACTTAGGTGCCTTCGGGAACGAATCCAGTGAGGCCACTAATCAGTGGTCTGCTGCAATGTTTCCACTGGCTGAGCAGCTCATCTTGCTGCAGCAGAATCTGCTTATCGACATCGCAGCCCATGACTTGGTCCAGAATGTGAAGGCTGCATATGCTGGAATCTTCGACCTTTTGTGGGACTGGAGGAAGTGGATCAAGAACAATCTCCTGAAGGCCCTGTTAAGTACCAAAGACCTTGGGTTGGGAGGTGGTCAGTCGAACGTTCACTGCAGGTGGGCATGGGCGGCGGCGCAGACAGGGGACAGTGAAGGGCCCATGGCAAAACAAAACATGCAACATCAGTGGCATTGATGCTTGCCAGACAATGAAGTGCACTGGGGGAGAAAAAAACCTGCGGCAGTTTCACAAGGTCTGAGTATGATGCCATGAAACAAGAGGATTGGTGTGGCGGAGCGTGCTACAAGTGGACTGGCATCGACTTTTATTGGCAGTACATTGCGCCGAAGGTTGGGAAGCTCCAGCAACTCGTGGAGAAGATGATCACAGGAACTCGGAGGTGTCGGAGAATTTGGGAAGATGGCCGATGGCTACTGCAGTTCCACTCGCTATAACTTTTCTGAGAATGTGAAAGACACAAAAGCCTGTGCTGCCAAATGCCTTTCCGAGAATGCTTGCAGGTTCTTTACCTACAGACCAAGCAACAAGATTTGCTCCAGATACNAATGTGAAAGACACAAAAGCCTGTGCTGCCAAATGCCTTTCCGAGAATGCTTGCAGGTTCTTTACCTACAGACCAAGCAACAAGATTTGCTCCAGATACGACAGCAGCACGTGTGATCTCATTCATCCTACCGAGGATCATGCAACCTACAGGCGAGAAATCGCTCCGATGACTGGATTTGAGTACATGGGCCTTGGCTACTGTACTTCCCCTGCCTATAATTCTTCAAGGCCTGTGGATTACAAAAAGGACTGTGCTGCCCTTTGCAATTCTGAGGAACAATGCAAGTTCTTTGCCTACCGAGCAAAATCCAAAAGATGCAACAGATACGACAGCGACACCTGTGCCCTCCCAGTGCCTGAGCCGGACAAGGCAGCTGATGACTCGGGTTTTGCAACCTACAGGCGAGAAATCACCTTTCCCATGGATGGATTTGAGTACATGAGCCCTGCCTACTGTACTTCCCCTGCCTATAATTCTTCAAGGCATGTGAATTACAAAAAGGACTGTGCTGCCCTTTGCAATTCTGAGGAACACTGCAAGTTCTTTGCCTACCGAGCAAAATCCAAAAGATGCAACAGATACGACAGCGACACCTGTGCCTTCCAAAATGCCAGGTTTGCCATAAATCAGTGTTTTCTACTATTCATGGTACACCAAAACAGTAGATAATCTTTTTGAAGATCGGAACAATAGACTCTTCTACTGAGTTCCACATTTCTACTGTATTTATGTACACAAAAACATATTGATTCTCAAAGTATGATTGTCAACGCTATCGCCAACACATGTTTCCCACTACAGCTTGCTGTGGAAAGTCACCATTTCTATATAATAGGTAAATCATCTATTTCCATGGGCCGTTTTCCGCCATTTCCATCGCCATAGAACAAATCACTAGAGGGTAAGTCAGTATGATGTGGTACATCCAATGATAAACTGTTCCCCAATCGAGGTCGATGAAATTGGTGTTCCCCTATGACTGGGATGATGGAAAATCACCCCCAGTCATGGTTGGTAAATGGGATCGTTTATTATGGGCTCTACCTTATGATTAGTAATATTAATATTGCTCGTTAATACCCTCAACTACAAGAGGGTCTGAAGTGATTTGCTTAGGGTTCGAAAAAAATGAGGTCTAAGATTGTCATTCAGGCATTATAGACCTTAGCCACCCTACCATGTTAGACCCCTGGAACTTATATAAGTGGGGACTGGTAACACCATGTAAGACCCTTGGATTTGGGATCATTTCAGACCTCTGCATCCCCGACCAAATTTCCACTACAGAATGGGAGGCCTTGTGCCC
>BGPT01000310.1:91817-140417 GCA_003297045.1 Symbiodinium sp. clade C Y103 | reverse complement strand
CTTTTTTGCTGGTTGGCTCTAGGTAAGTCCATGATAGACCCACCTCAAAAGGTCTACAATGAAATTCCTACAGTCCCTGGCTTGTACCTGAGGGGATGTCATTTGTATAATAGTCATTTCATATCATTTCATAGGCGGTTATATTCAATGTTTGTGAATTGCTATTTCTTATCTAACTTATCTACATACAATCCCAGTTGCTGAGCAGCAGATTGGCCATTTGGAGGTCGATGACTTTGCACTGATGCCCTGAAAGTTGAGTTGGCTGCTGTAACATGTTTTCTCATTTTGGTTGCCCAACATTATCATTGTCATTATTTATCTATCATTATCTATCACTGTTAAAACATTATGTATCACTTTTTGTCACTATCTACCACTATCTATCACTATCTATCACTATCTATCACTATCTATCACTATCTATCACTATCTATCACTATCTATCACTATCTATCTATCAGATTCTATCAAACTATATTCTATCCTTATATCATTTTACACCCAGGATGCAATTCTCCCGTTTTCCAGGAGCCTTTGGTACACCAAGGGTCCAACTCGCCTCTGCCACGTGAGGTGGTGGTTGTCGGCGCGGAGGACTTGGGAGCTGGACCCGGGGCTTGTTCGAGATCGCAACTTAAAGCAAACATGCCTAGGTTTTATAGGCTTCATAGATGATCATAGATGGATGGGTATGGATGGATACTGGTAGTTTCCATCACAGAGATGCCGTAGATATTCCCAGATGGATAGACACTGTTGTTTTAAACTTGCATGCACATCATAAGCACATGTAATATGTTAGTTAGATAGTATCAGTGACTTCTTAAATGGTAAGGCCAAAAAGGTTTTTGTAGAGTTGCCCTCTCCGAAGTCTAGCTCTAGCTCGGCCCTTACGTCGGTGCCTGTCCGGGCGGCGGCGTTTTCCAACATGGCCGCAGATGCGCCCTGGGATGATGTTGAGGTTGCTAGAAAGCAACCATTGGGGGATAATCTTAAATCTGAAATAGCGTTATATACCCACCAATTAAGGTGGTTCATGGTGGATTATCATTGCTTTTACCATAGTTACCTCATCGAAGATCTCCCTCAAGCCTCAGATGTTGGCCATATTGCGGTAGGTTTGACATCCATTTTGAGTTTGTTTCCGTATATACCTTCCTATGTTTAAGCCGTACCTCGTATGCCCACCTCAGTAACAGTGACCACCGGTACGATTCACACTTGCTGTACCATTTGCATCCATTGCCGTTCTTGTGCGTGGGGACACCTGAGCAAACCCGTACTGATCGTACTGAATGCTAGCCTGCTAATGTCAATCCCAGACTCGCAATTCTTGGCAACTGTAATGTGGATTCATTGAGGCTCTTGTTGTTTATGTTTGCTTGTAGGAGTTTCAACTGAACCAGAATCTTTGTTGTCTGAGGTGTGCCTTGATTGGGTCGATTCGCCAAATAGTGCTATATGATGCAATACTAATACACTTTGACGACCATGCATGCTTATACAACATCCTCGGTTACAAATTGACCACCTTTCCTTTTTTTGATCAGTCAGGCTTTGATCGTTGCCAGCTGCCAGTGGGCAACAGATGCGGCGCTGTGGTGGAACATTCTGAAGACTTTCAACGTCAACACTGTGAATGTTGTGCAACCTGGCCTACTCTGCTGGGTCTTTAGTCTAGAATAAACAATGACTGTGAAATCTATGATTGAACATGTCTTGATGAAGCAGCCAGAGGTTAAGTGGTTGTTGGTTCTGGTGGTTTGGGGATTCCCTAGCGGTGCACCATCCTCTAGCATCCACCATCATCTCCTACCATGGCATAGAAATCCTTCCCCTAGCCTCTCTCTCTCTATATTTATATACATTTATTTAGTGTATGTGTTTGTAAATATGTGTCTAAATGTATCCTGTCATATGCATATATTTTTGCACACTACATTGATATAAACTGTGTATATTAGATATATATATATATGTATGTAAATCGAAATATTATCATATCATATCATCTAATATTTTATTTTACTATATTCTATTATGTTATATCCCCATTGATATGCTATATCGTATTTGTGCGTGTTCGCTCTGTGTGCGTCTTTAGATTTGAACTGCAGGCAATGGTCATCACCTGGGAAGCTTGAAACAGACCAGGGGATCATCGCGATGAAGTCTTTGATTCTCAGTGGTACCTTGCCATGCTTTGTTCCAAACGGCCCTTGGTTGATTTGTTGTCTAATTGGGGGGTTCAACTTGATTGAACCATCATTACTATGGGGATGTAATTGATATAGGTCTGCATGTGTGCTTCGCGCCTCCTCGCCACGCGGGATTTTGCTGATGGAGCTGGAGAGGACGAGAGAGAGAGAGAGATTTGGCATAGGTATACAACAAATTATTTTGGTTGATTGACAATGAGCTTGGGGATTTTGCAACATTCTCCGGCCCCATATGTTGGGCATTATCATCATCCATGAACTTGGGAATCCCTATTGGCCAACCAGCATGATGGAATGACAGGCTGTTTTGAAACTGCTCAAACGCAGTCATTGTAACGAGGTCACCCTTGGATGGATAGTTTTCATAATGTGCTATGATATTTTGTGACAAATGCAGGACAATGTACAAAGCAAAAAAACACTTTTGTTTTGGTGGCAGGGCCTCTAACATGCTCTTCCAATGATCATGTTGGAACAATCCTTTTTCCAAAGTATATTATATAATATAATCATGTGGCCTTTGATACTTTTTTTTTTGGTTTTGTTTGTGCTACAGTGAAGTTCCTGTCCCATAAGTTGCCTCAGTTTCTGGGATGGCAATGGGGAGAATACTTCATTTGATAATATAGTTGTCCTTGTCTTTCCTTGGTGCCACCCACTTGGCGCTTGCTGCGGGGATGTGGGCACTTGGCAGCCCAGATTTTACCGAGGTGAAACGAGGCACAAGCTCTTGATCTGTGGAGGCTCAATCCAGGAGAATGTCCGAGAGAAGTTCTCGCAAAAGTTCGATGGATTGACGCCGCTGGCTGGGAACGGCTGTGCCAGCATTTGGTCAGACCATGCTGAGCTTCAAAAGGCCTTTGTGCGGCGTTGGGGTGAGTTAGACTACCAATGTGGTGACGACCACAACATGAAAGTGCTGATGGCAAAGTGTCTTGGATGCAATTGTCATATTCGGTCACAAGTAAGTTGTGAAGAAGGTTTTGCTTGGCCTGTCTCTTGTGACGACCTTTGTGTAGGTCTTATCTTGTTGTTGAAGTCTGCGTTTTTTTGTCTGTTTTACATGTTTTAAAATACATGATGATGGTATATGATGTTATTATACCATCATTCATCATCACATATATATATGTACAATTATGTCTCGTTTGATGCCAAACTAAGGGTTCAAGAGAAAATCCACACCAACAGAACTCACTCTCTCTCTCTCTCTCTCTTGCTCTGCGGAAATATATGTGTATAATATATATAAACATATAGATAGATATGATTTACCTATGTAATGTGTACTTGCTATTTTTTCTAATGTTTTAAGTGCTGGTTTTCCCTTCAAATATCCCTGAGGATTCTTTCTTGTTGCCTGGTGGCCAGGTATCCCACCTTGAGCGCTCCGGCTATGGCTCTACCGTGTCCATCCGCTGACTGGACTCGGGTGCAAGCAACTTGACTGCGTTGGGTTCAAAAAAAGGAACATCTACAGGGAAACCAGGGTTGAACCGGCCAAATTTGGGGGTGAGGGGTTGACGTGCTTCTGTTTTGTTATCCTACTACTAATGCATACAAATCCTTTGAGCTACAAAAAAATATTCCGAGAACAGGATCCTAAAGGATGACGACCCTTCGACCCAAATGTCTATACATGGCAGACTTATTTGTTTTCAATATTTTTCAATCCAATCCCTCGGGTATTTGGTTAATGATTCATTGGTCCTCCAAACAAATGATTCCAAGTCCGGCTTGTCAGGTGCATTGTTTTGTTCTTTGATGTGGTTTGTCATGATTCTCAGTGGTTCGGTTGCAGGTGGGTGGTGATTTTGATGCCCTAACCGACCAGACCCAAGCAGCAACGCCTCTGTTACAACCAAGGCATGGGTTGTCAGCAATGGTGCGCGATACCACGAATCGACATTGCAAGTGCTAGAGGAACTGGGCGTTGGCAATCGTGCTCTCTTTGAGCAGCTTGCCCTTGCAAGATTCCCCCCCTCAAAGCGGGCACAGTTAGGGCAAACCGTAGAGAGGCCCTGGCAAAAAAAAAAGTGGCCTGAAGGAGGGATCCAGCATGGCATGGATATATGATATGTACACTTTGTTATATGATTTGCTCGCGGGGCGTCTTGGGTTGGCCCTATCTATGGCGATTGAACCATCCAGTAGTGAGGATCCAACCTGCAGGATGTGTTGGCTGAGAGCCCAAACAGAGCTGAGCCAAACTGGTAAGACCACTTAGGCTGGTGATTTCAGATCTCTATAATCTTCACTTATTTCTTTCCAGCCAAAGTTTGTTAAGCCAAGTTGACTACTATTTAGCACTATATATTTTGGAAATGTATATTGTATCAAGTCTGGAAAATTCACGCGACCTCAAATAACCTCACCATGCATTGCAAGTGATAATTCGGTTTCGATCTTTTTTGGGATGGTGCCATTAATAAATCGAGTTTGAGATGTGTTCTCAAAAGCATCGAGGTCAAGTTCACTCATACACCATGTTGCCTGAGAACTTGCATGCAGTACACAGGACGCATGCATGAAAGCACAATATGTGTTTTACATTGAATAAATGAGGATCACAATAATTTTGATTAATAGATTGAATAGTTTGTATTTCGAGGTTAAGTGCAAGACATTTGGTGTGTTACCAGCTTTGAATTTTCTTTTTCATGGTTTCACAGTGCAATTTTGTTGTGCCGTTGTGCACTCAGGTCAGGAGAGGATGCAGTTGCAAAACTCCGTTTCTGTCACTCTCAAGAATCTGGAGACTTGTCGGCATTGGCAATCGTTCTTCGACTCGAATGTACCCATTGGTTTAGTCACTGGATTGGTTAAAGGGAAAATCTAGAGGAAACCATGGTTTTCCCCATCAAATATAGAGTTTTCCTGTAAATTTTCCCTTTAACCAATCCAGTGATTGAAATCTACAATCCTGGCATTTTGCAGTCAACTACGGTGACTGCAGCAGAGATGTGAACAAATTGTTTTTGCCAGACGGTTGGTTCTTCGAATCTGCCTTTGGTAGGCGCGGCAAATCAAGTGGTATGGGTCAAAATTATCCACCAACCAAAATGGCGGATATATATATATATATGGAGGTTTCCTAAAATAGGGGTACCCCCAAATCATCCATTTCAATAAGGTTTTCCATTATAAACCATCCATTTTGGGTACCCCCATTTTAGGAAACCCCCATATATATATATATAATATAGTAATACAACGACAAGGACCTGCCTCGTGTCTTCGCCAATATAATAGTACAATTTTGTAGGTCTATAGTCTATTGGAGCCCTTATATCCGCCAATACCCAACTATCTTATCCCTGCTTGGGATTACGCAACGAATCGAAGATTCTCCTTCAAATCTTGAGCGACATTCCTCGGGGATTAGTGTCCTTTGGGTGCCAGCCACTTTTGCATTTTGCTCTACCATATGATGAGCCGAGTGGTTTGTAATGGGGTCACGAATCATACCAGCTATACCACTAGACATTCCAACAAGATTACCACATCAAAAAAACATGCAAGTTTACATTCATATGCAGTTTTACATGTTTGCATGTGTATAGTCACATGATTCATACATGCAGATATATATATATATATATTATTTATTGTGTAATGTTGTGTGAGTGTTTTGAGTTTGCTTATTCCTGGCCAACTGCCCATCATGGCCCACCACCGAGGTTTGCCCTACCATCTCTTTATTTTTTTGGGCTTCTCAGCAGAGGAATTGCACCAGGATCTATCCGCGGAATGGCGCCAGCAGATGCCACAAGGGCTGGAGCAGAGGGCACAACGGGAGGGGCGAATGTCCATGTGGTCAGCCGACGATAGCACAGAAGTTGGCACACTTTTGGACACACTCCTCCATGACTTTTGTTGCCTGGTGTAGGATTTTGGGAAGTAATTAGCTGCTTCATGGCTCTTTGCAAACCGATGATTGGGTTTTTGGAGGATGATACATTCGAAAAACACACCGGTGCTGGGGCGGAGGTGCCAAAGTCTTCCATGGGTGATGTGTCTCTTTTGGTGCGTTCCGTCACGTTCCATCGACGTTTTGCTGGATTTGGTTCCAACTGATTGAGATTTTCCCCTTGGGTCGTTGATATGTTTGTTAAATGTGGAAAGTGGCAAACTTTATACATGCAAAGGCATGAAACGTCCGATTTGATTTTTCGTTTCTATTGATTCGAGCCTGCCAGCTTTCATTAAAATGTGTAAAGCAGTCTTTCGTTTCATGATATTTTACATGTGTATTCATGTGTATTCATGTGTATTCTTATCGTGTTACCATCCGGTGTTTGTGCGACAATCTCCCTGTCTCTTTTGTCTCGATGCCTTTGTAACTCGCGATTCAAAAGGTGCATGAATGTCACAGTTGGATTTAGTTAGGCGAGAAGGTCCTGTGGCTAGGAAGGGCAACTTAAAGTGTGCGTTTATGTGCGCTTCGATTTGTTTAATGGTTTCTTTTGTCTCCCAAATACGTATACTTACCACCTGTGTGTATCTAAGCATCCTGCACCAGCCAGCACCTACTGGGCATTGATCGAGTTTGAACCCATGTCCCTGTCATGTTCATGGGTAAAGTCGCCATGTTTGTTGCCAATCTCATGGTGCCGTCCCCAACTTTCCATCCAACTTGGGCAGAAACATTGGATGAATCACCCGGAAAATTACCCAAAACCTAAAGTGTCACATGTGGCACTTCCTGTTCTTCCTGGTCCAAGGTTCACGCGAAGCACGTGCCACTCATGAGGCCTTCGTCTCACAGTGCGACCTCCAGGCGCCTCCAGTTTCAACAGGTCAAGCTGGTGGACCTGAAGCTTTGATTCTGGGGAGTGGCGACCCAAAAAGTGAAGCCCAAAGTGGAGACGAAGATGAAGATGAGGGAGACACTTCTCCAACTGGTGGATGTTCTGAATGTTTCGAGTCCGTCTGGTGTTATGAACCTTGGTTCGCTAAAATTTGCATGGCTGAGACTGCTGAGGCATGTGTGATGTGGATCGTTTGTGGCAATTGGGAAGCCCAAAGCCATTCCTTGGAAGCCCCGCAAGATTTTGAAGGGAAATAGTATGAAATGGTATGCAAGTTGAGTTTTCAATTGTATAGAAGGGGCCTTTGTGGTAGCTACCCAAGGATGTAGACATGAAAAGGGCTTGTCCTGTGCTTTTCAGATGCACCCCTGAAATAAAACACCGACTGTAACCACCAAAAAAAATGCCCGAGAAGTAGTTCTGTCAAATCACTGGGCTTCGTCAATCCGTTTAGGTTTCGCTTTCAGCCGTGTTCAAACTATACCCCCCGTGCCGGTACTCAGGAGACATTCTTTAGACGCAGCTTGGGTGACGGCCATGTAACGACCTGCTGCAACAGCCAGGGGTTGCCCCGAAAATTGTTAGAGGAGGTGATCTTCACCGCCATGCAGCGATTGTGCCAGAGCACCTGCTCGTCCTTGACGTTGGTTTCTAATCCGCACCGTGAACATTTGTTGGTGGATGTGCTTTAATCTTTAATTGTTGGGGTTGGTTTTAAATACTGTATATTGAAATTAAGTTTTTTCGATATAGTAAAAATATATGATTGGTATGGTCATGATATTTAGCAAGGCTCATGGGGATAATTTTGTGTATAGCCTGGTTGGCTTGTCACACTTCGAGTATGTGGACTACCATGTGTGTTGTGTGTGTGTGGAATGGCCACACAGCAGCTGGTAGATGTGCCAATTCATAGTACCATTCGTGGGTGACAACAAGATGCCCCAACAGTTGGACATAGTTGGACCTTATGCGGTAAAATCATCTGACTGGTAACTGGTACCCCATTTCTCAGGTTCCTTATGAAAATGTGCAACACATTCAATGGAAAATCTGCAAATGGAAAACCTAATGAGAAATCCTTATAAAATATCTCTAAGATCTCTATACATTCTTTATTGCAGGTACAATGGGGTGTACTTCACGTTCTTGAGCGAGCCTGTTGAGTTGCGAGGTTTTCGCTGGGACCGCCACCTGTTCTGGCGCTTGGTGCCTCAATCCTGTGGATGGTTTCTTCGATTTGAGGCAGCTGCTTGCGCTTTGGAAGCGCGCCCTTGGAGGTCAATCTAGGACCTCCAACAGGCTTTGCATCGTTGTTGACACATGTTTTGCTGCGCGACTTGGCAAGATAAGCAGCTTGTTGGGTCATAGGAAAACTTGTTGGGTCATGGCAGAGTTTTGAAATTCTGAGCAGCATTTGCATCATTTATCATTTGCAGAATTGAGATCGTGTTTGGGGGTTCTTGACTCAGGAGTTTCTTCAATGGTGGCACCCGCTTGCCACCCAATTTTCTGGTTCAATGTGCGTGCCACCAAACGACCATCGAGGGTTGCTCATTCAGCCGATTTTACACTTTGTCACAGTCCAGTTGTGCTGGTCTTAGGGGGGCTGACTTGAGAAAGTTCGAAGAACAAGTTCAGTTTCACCCATGCTTCTACAACCCTGGTGGTGATGGACACATCGTCGAACCTTGGAGTAAACCAAGATTGGTTTGGTTTGGGCTGTTGGAACATATGTTGACATGTCAAGAGTCCAGATGGTTTTTGAATCAGAAAATCTAGCGTTGGGGACACAAAGGTCTTTGTGCCATGCGTCCTATGGAGCTCAGGAGCTAATGGGTGATGAACTTATTCTGGATGACGACGACAGTGTGAGCACAGCGGACACTCAAGGTCCGCATCCCCCGGGTGAGCACAAGCCAGGTGAAAGCAACTTGGCAGACTTGGCATGACTGGGATACGGGGAACATCCCAAAAATCAAGAGAACGATAGAGAACGGTCTATGTGGCAATGTGGCTTAGAAACAAGATACGGAATCCAGATGCCCAAATTATAGCTATGCCTATTTTCAAATCAGCATTCTGGGGGTATACACCATTTTCAGACACAACCATGTTGGTGTCCAGCAACCCATGTTTGGGGTATTTGGTATTGGCTAGGATTCTCGCAGGGACTAAACAATTTCTAGCCACCGAAAGCATCATCAGTTCAATAGATCGAGAGGTTTCAACCAGAGCAGTGTTTCGCCATGTTTTTTTTCCCTATGTGTTTCTATCTAACTCTGTTTGTGTTCTTGGTGATGTCATCGGTGTTTGTGTCAAGCTGCTGGGTTACACATGGTTTCACCACAGCTTGCTGGCAGGCTATCTCCAAGACCTTGCTCGACAGCTGGATCAGAGAGACAAACCAACTCTGAGTCACTTTGTGATGGGTCTCCTCCATCGGGTCACTTGCTTGGCTGGGCTTGAAATACATGTTCAACTGTTTTTGGATGGCGAAATCTGTTGTCGATTGTTTTCATTCTTCCAACCCTGTGACTGAATGATGTTGAATGATAAACCTTGTTTGATGGGTTGAAACCGCCCACGAGTCCCATGAGTTGGGGAATATATCCAGCCATTGAATGTTCAAAGACATGTATTGAGCTGATACAAGGGACGAGCCCAGCAGATGATCTCGAAGGAGATTGTTCAGCTTCTTGACGAAATACATCCCCCTGCAAATTGCAACTTGGACCCCCCAGAAGTTGCACTGTCTATCCAGTGGTTAGGGAGCTCAGGAGCCAGGGGTAGCCATTTTTCAATTGGGGAGCCAGTTGGAGCTACTAAGAGCTTCTCAACCACACTCAAAAGATCCAATCTTGATGATTTATGGTGTTCAACATTTCACTGCTTTGGATGAAATCAACAGATTTCGGGCAACGTTCAGCCTTTTTTTTGTGATGTTCATGAGTCCGCGACTGTGGTTGTTTGGATGATCGAACCTAGTCCAATTCACATTCATAGAAGATCATAGACATTTTTTAGGTGCCATCGCAGGTTGACATAGCCATGGCAAATCACCTTAATAGATTAGCCGGTAATTCATCTACAAATCGCCAATTTTCATCAATTTTCCACGGCTATCGTAAATTGCCGGAGGGTATTGTATTCGATACTCACACTGGTGGATCGGGTACCAAGCTGCAGCAGTTTCGCTTCACGGCACCTGTGCGAGCCAAGGAGTCCGAAGCTAGAAATGTACCTGGAGACTTTGTACAATTTGATGCGGTTTCTTGGTCTGGCAACTGGATTGATGTGGAAAAAAGTTAGAAACCTTTATATATAGTTTTTCATGGAGCAAAACTATGATTTGATGTTAATGTTCCCGTAAAGTAATCCGTTGAATAATGACCGAGTAGATTTGAATTGAAGAGATTCGGGTTAAGAAAACATTTTTTTAGCACCTACAAACAACTGTTTACACACATGCAGCATCTCCCAACGGCAAATATATGTCCAAAGATGTCCAAATATCTTAAGCTGTCACCTTGTTGACCCTTTGGTTTCAAGTATTTGTTTCAGTCATACTGGTGGGGAACATGATGATTAATTAAGCTTTGGATTTGGGATAGACCTCATTCTCGGGACAAACCCAGATCAAAAAACACGTTCAATCATTTAGGGGAATGATCCCTAATGACTGTACATAATATGGGAAGTGGGCATAACATGGAACATCACCAAGTTCAGTTGGTAAATCATGTGTAAATATAGTATAGGACATCTTCCACAGCCTATGTTAAACTGCCAGAGGATTGATGGAATATCACCAAATTTTCAATATGTATATCATTTTCCGCCCTTGGGAATCGATGGCAATGGTCAAATGATGTCAAATGTTTTTTTTTAAATGTTTTCCTCGAATCCATGATGCATATGTAAATGTTCGATCCGGTGACCCCACACGGTTGTTGGTATGGATTGGCATAGGTGGGTTATGTTATGTGATGTTTAAGCGGGTTATTTGATTGCCCCTGCACCTTCGTTGATGATTCAATTCAAGTGATCACGTCCCCCTTACATTGCATCAATGCCACCAATATGCCACCAAAATTTGCCGAGAAAATGATAGATCCAATATTAAACCTTAGGTTCCAGGGGGTATCTTACATTGGTGAATGGGATTGAAACACTCCCCCATTGTCTCATAGGAGTTTATATAAGAAAAGGTCCGGAATCCTGGTGGCAGGCCAGTCTCGACGAGAGGAAGTCCTGCTGAGAATGATGATGTCAATGAGATCATCGCAGAAGTGTGTTTCTTGTTGGCTGATTCCTTTCAATTGATTTTTTCCGCAGGGATGATTGATGATCAATTTGGGAGCTGATTTGTCAACAAACATTTTGGTGTAAATGAAATGGGAGTAGAACCTGCGGCTGGTTGATGGTTGCATACATTGACATGTTTTGCTTTTCAATCCTTTTGACCGTAGTGATGAAGTGCGATTTAACCCCGAAATCAAACGCATGTGTTTCGGGTTGATGCCACCAACCGAAAAGTGTTTCTCGTCTCTATCCCTAGCCAACGGCTGACTCGAGAGTCAGATGAATCATTGAGAATTACCGGTTGACTTTGGGCGGCAAAGGGCTGAGATCCCTTTCGTTTAAGATTAATTAACGATTTGGCATTGTCTGAAAATAAGGGCACCCCAAATTCCAATGATTCTTGATAATGAATTATATTCCCTATCGAATTGGCCATTACTTTGGACCCCAAATCGTCAGACCGATTTCTCTCTCGAGTCTCGGTGGCTTTGAGCATCCAAGGCCAGTGGTGGCAAGACAACTCCAGGCTCAAGATTGATGATGCTCTCAGCCACTTCCTGGTTGAGTTCGGATGATGCCCAAAGATTCGGCCCCGACGACTCGGGGCTGGTCAAGTTGGCAAGTTCCGGAAGTCCGGAGTGTAGAACAGTGACAGGAGAAAAGTGAAACTTCGCAGGTTGACTTTGGCCATGGGTCAACATGAAAAGCACCTTTCTTCAAAGTATCAGGGTTTGCGGGAACATTTGCCCTCTTCACCCGATAACCGACTCCCAAAAAGTGTTTCAATACTGGTTTGCTGCATATACCCCAAAGTGATTTAAACATAGCTACAGTTCATGTTGCACACATGGAGCAGTCGGATAACAAACTCATTTTCACAAGCCTTATGCGGGTACTGACCTAGTAGTTAGTTCCAGGGCATTTATTGATCGTCACAGGCCATTGTTTGGTTTTAAGGGTGTGAGCTCCAACTGCAAGGTGTCATGGTGCAGGGTGGCCTTTTTCACGAAAAAACATCAGATAACATTATGAGAACTGCTCAGCGGTTTCAGACACAGGGAGTTACTCAACATGACTATGGGGATTTGACCAGAAATAAGTGGGGCCCGGTAACTCGCCAGCATGCTTGAACAAAACGTTTGGTTGGGCTTCATATTGAAAATGGAAACATAATCACAATTGGCTGGCACATATGGCCGGGCTGGGGTGAAAGGCCTTGAAACATGTTGAAACCGTCAAAATGGAGTCCCTTCTCAATACATCAGATGTTTTGACCCATCACTCATCCATCGTCTGAATGCTGCACAAGTTGCAAAAGACTATTGACGCAGCCGCTTTTCACCGGCTTGGCCATGGAATCTATAGCTTGACGGGGAACTTGGGATGTCAAAAACAAACATATCCTCCGCTAATCAACCGTGGCTGGCTAGACAACCCGCTATACGCTGGCACATAGTCCGAACAGTGAAGGATATGAAGGTTGAGATGTCAGCATCAAACATAGACCAAATGATTCAATATTTTCAGCATAACAAACACGCACCACACAGCCACAATGAAGCTTCAAGCAACCAATGCAATATGATGTGGCAAACCCAATGGTAAACATCGCCTTATGTTATCAGAAATGGATTGTATAGAAAATAAAAACGCGTTGTTTGGGGGAGGTACTGAACTGCGCGGTTTTCGCATCAGAACCCGCTGATGTCGGCTGATGTCCAGACTGGGGCTTCAAAGCTGGATCTGGTGGAGTCAACTACTCCCAGGTGTCAAGTGGCCATAGGATATGATAAAGTTTGCATGTGGGGAATGTGAACCCAGAATTGATATGATCAAGAAATCACTATAGTTTACTCACAGGGGGTTCCAATTTTAAGAGTCATGATAGTCATGTGTGTTGCTATTGGTCGGGTAACGAGTGGGGTAACCCCCGAGTTAATCGATAGACAGCAAAGGATTTGTTGAAATCCTGGGCTGACACTAGAGGTCAGAAGCAAAATTGCCTTTCCCATCATTTTCCTTTACGTGAATATCGTGAATATGTCATATGATATTTGCCCTTTGTGTGAGCACTGTGAAGGTCTCAAACTGATGTAGTTTCGGATGCGTTCTCCAGGGTCGGTTTTGACGCATACTGTATCATACTGTATCTATGTTGGAAAAAAAAACAGGCCGCATTAAACTCAAACATTGACGAGTCTATTTCTGAATGATAAAGCGGAGAGTTTCAAAGAAGGGCCGCAGTTGGGTTCTACCAATGGTTGGAATTGGCCCCATCAATTTTCTTGCTGGATTCAGCCAGAAACGATTTCAGAATATGTCAGAGAAAAGATGCACTAAACCGCTACCTGTGCCCCAGCGCCGTCGGCAGAAGGTGTCAGTTTGTGGACCCAGTGCGCATTGAATGATGCTGGATCGCAGTGTCATTTTCTTTGTTTCATCATTTCCAATTTCCACCCAAAGAGAGGGTATATGAGTGTTTCCACTTTATGCCTTCATCATTTCCCCCGACTGGGAGACCATCATACAACATTTTTTTTTTAAGAAATGAGGGATGGGCTATGTTGGAGCAACGCTTCAAGTTTAGGAAGTGTTGGATATCGGGCATGAAGCACTGGATCGCTTCTGGCAAGACTACGTGCTGGACTGGTCTTCTCTTCACATCGACTCCGGCGCCTCCCTGGAAGATGCCAGATTTTTCATGAAGTGGACCTACATCTTGACTCAAACAGAGGAGGTCAACTGGATCAGGGGCTGGAAGTAGGGCGACTGGAGGGGTTTAGTTACTGGTTAGTACTAACTGATTTTTGGCTATGTGATTTGGCTATATACTGACCAGAGAACATATGTTGCAGGCTATCTAAGTCTGGTAGTGGGAACTGGAAGACTTACTACCGGATCTACAATGAGTCGCCATCATTTGTAGTTGATCATTGGCTATATGTGATGCTATTCGGTTCTACTTCGACTTGTTGTGTTCTTTTTGGAAGAATAGATCCCAAGTGTTGATCCATTGACCGACGTGCGATGGTGGCCAGGTCCTGAAATCTGTGGCCTCAGACTGCCTCTTTGGTGTGTTGACGGTGCTGCTGCAGTCCCTTCCAGCGATTGATTGCGAAAAAGGCCGAAGTGACACTGGGCGCTGCTATGAAGCAAACTCATGTGACAACATGCGTTCACATGTACATGTGCTTTGTATGTGTTCGGAGAATTTCGGAAATGTGTTTTTTTCCACTGTACCCTCTGGTTATCTAGCATAGCTGTGGAAAATTGATGAACATGGCTCATTTATAGATGAATTATGACGACTTACCTATGAAAAATAGTGTTTTTTACCCGGAAGCTCGGTAAATTCTTCAAATGTTATCCAACTACTGTATCTCTTCAAAAACTGCCACATCCTTTTTGTCCAGGTAGTTCCTTCGATTTCCCCATTTCATTCAAAGTTCCTTAGAGTTCCAATATCATCCACTTCAACTGCTGATATTTGGGATGTAAAGTTCCATACCCTCTGGTAAACTGACATAACTATCGAAAATCACAATTTTTAATTAGAAAATCCACTATAAATAGCCATTTTCAATAGTATGTTAGTTTACCAGAGGGTAAATCCATGATGTTTCCATCCAAACGTTCCACCAAGGAAGCCCTGGAGGTGTTGGAGATCACAGAGGACTTGGTGGCCATCCTGGATGAGCGTCTCAGCGGCGTCTCAGTGTTATAGGTTTAGGTTTAGGTCAGTATTAACATGGCTATTAGGTTGTTTAACATTTGAGAAGTTGCTTTCATATAATTTGTCAAACTCAAACTATGGTATGGAATGCCAGGCCTCCCTGGATCTTTGAATATGGTAATTATATGAATACTACCAGTATATAGAACAGAATTCATGACAATGAATGGACCTCAAAGAACAAGTTTTTCTCCCTGTTGGGGGGTAAGGGATAGATCAATGAAGTCTTATCGCAAAAGAATAGCACCTTTAATCTGAAGTTCACACCTCAAGCAATATGCTGCATGTCTATTTTAAATCAAACGTCGATGGCTTCCGGATCCTAGCTGGTTACAACCCCTTCGTGTGGTTAGAATGTCTCGGTGGTTTGTGGCAGTTATTTGCTGGCTATAAGCCCCCCCCAAAAAAAACAATGATCCCTGATTTCCATATTTTTCTATAATCTGTTCTATTTTTGGGGGGTTACTAATATACTGTACATTATTTTTTTTGGTGAATCCGGCACCCAGCCACATTGAACCCGCCAACCAACCGCCAGGCAAGCGGACCGCACCGAAATCCGTTCCGCCGCCTTCGCCACGGGCTGGGATGTGGCGGCCCTGCTGCGCACGGCGAAGCTCTACGGCCGCGTGCTGCGGCCGCGAACGGCGGAGACGTGTCGCCTGAAGATCTACGTCTACCCGGCGCCGAAGATGGGGAAGCTGGGTCTGAATGGATTGAAAACTGTGGGGATTCTATACCAGTAGAAGTTGTCTTGTTGGGAGTTTGGCATGTTGGAATCCTGGAATGATTAGTGGAATGATGTTGGAATTGCGAATTTGAGGTTTGTGGTGCTTCGGCTTGTGATGTGGCAAACAAACGAGGCAGCCTGAGACAGTGCTGCAAAGTGGGATGGACTCATCAATCCTCTATATACTATAATCATCTATAATCTATTGTCTATTGCATACAATTAGTATACACACTTGGGAAACCGATGAACACATCATGTCCAGTGTTTTTTTGTTTAATCCGACTGCCAGTTGTTGCCACTCAATGCCACTGGAAGACTTAGGAGAACAGCTACCAGAAGCCTTTAGCAGGATGGACACTACTTACCTGAATGCGATGAGTGCTGCACATATGGTGTGGGTTATCTTGACCATCGAGTAATCTTGTCATTCTATATGGAACACTATGCATGTGTTTGTGACCACTATGGGGGTGAGGGTCAAAACTATAGGTGAAGCCTTCCACATGGAGGGCCCAGCTGTGCTAAAGCAGCCAGACACATTGAGCAATGACACCGAGGTGTTTATTCGGCATGTACCACGGAGCTGCTATTTCATCAGTGGCTGGCTGGTGCATTGGAAGTTTTTCTTGGGATGTTCTGGGACCATTATTTTCTTCCTTGTTCTGTCCCAATCAATCTGCAGGCTACTGGGATTTTCACTGGGTTTGTCTCAAGAAAAAGGTTTGAAGATTTATCATTTTAATGCATAATCTGGAAAACCCCAAATTGTTTTCATGGGTCTTGTGGTTCCTCTCAAGCAGTCTCCAGCATTGCAACTGCCCAGCCTCGGTGGCAGTCAGGTGGTTTTTGCAAGAGGCGGCTGGTGTTGACACCGGAAGATGCAGATCTCTTCTACGTTCCGCCTCCTGACATCTCAATGGGTGTAAGGTGCAGGGCTGGTTGCAAGTCTCAAGCTGCAAGCAAACAAGGTTTTTCGAGTCCATTTGGTCCATTCGATTTTGACAGATCCCAGATCAAGTCGCTGCTGTCCCGATTTCATCGCTGCAGCAAAAACCACAACCAGTTTCGGGGTGCTCTTCGCCAGAACTGGGTACTGGGATGAAACCGCAATGGGAACGGTAGGACCGCTAGTCATTTGACCATGATGTGCGATGTCCCAACCTCTTATCATACTTGTATCCGAGCTGGGGGATAGCTGGGAGATCTGCTGAGACGCCCCGAGGTCTTACTTCAAATGTATCGAAATGCTAAATTACTTCGATCACTTTGATACTGAGGAAAAGGACGCCGGGACGGTCGTTACAGATGTTTTTCTTGTGGACGTCGTGGGGGTGCGGCCAGTTTGGACAGAAGTTCCTCAATGGGTAGGACAAAGAAAAACAATGGGCTGCATTTGTACACGAAGCATGCTTTAAGTTGTTCTTTCTCGGTGTTTTTATTGGGGTCGCATAGTATGATCCCCAAGATAAATCCTAATAGACCAACGAATGTGTGAGTTTGAAGAGAGCCGCACACCAGAAACTGACCTGCATGAGCACTATCAGCGGAGAAGCTTCTAATTATTCACACGTGTGAATTAAGTGCTTAAACCAGTCCATTGATTCATCTGTTATCTGTTTTGGAAAACCTTTTCGTGGTCTAAAACAGCCACTTGGAAAATTGCTTCCGAATTTCTTTCGATGATGTGTTCACTGTAGCAAAACGTTTTGTAGAAATTAAGACTTGGGTGTAATTCGTCATTTTATGAATGAGGTGGGGGACAAATGTCCAGTAACATTTTTGGATGATAAAGGGGATGAAAACCCATGTCTATTTGGCATACAGGCCACGTTTTTTTTTCAATAAATGTTGTGGCATTTGTGTGTCTTGGTGCGGTTGTACGATAGATCTGTTTTCCAAGCAAGAAAACGGCATTGATTGTGATAGAAACTATGCAGCAACCCGTATGTGTGGGATATGTTTTATCCAACATCGCGTTTGTAGTTGAACTTGTTGAAGGTTGACGGAATGCACTGACATCAAACGGTTTGGTTGATGCAATGTACGGCACGGCAGGATTTACAATTGACCATATAGAATAAACCATACCCGTCGCTCAATGCTGGAGGCTTGGTTGGCAGCCGCGCATGCTCAAACATCGCATTGCAGGCTACGCAGTTCTCTGTTCTGAATACAGATCAGTCAATCCAGCATCAATTGATTCCGATCCAATATTTGAAACACTTTGTTTCATGTTTGTTTGGATTTACAGTGAACTAAAGGTGTCTTGTGTGGGAATGAACTGATTATCATTCAAGGGTGCAGTTGCACAGCCTTAGTGGTTTAAGATTAAAACTGTGCGCGTCTCGGTTATAGACACGTCCTTCCGATGCCACCTGTCCTTTTTGACAGCGGCGGTGGGAACCGCAATGGTCATGAAATGTGGTGTTTTTTTCCCAAGTGCTCGGGCTTTGTTTGCACTGACAGTGATTGCAACATGTGCAAGTTTGCTCCGGATGGTTTTTCCACTGTGGCCAGATTCTTCACAATTTTCAGTGAAAATACCGAGCAAAGCGTCCCTTTCACCAAGTCCAAACGTGCGTAATGATCACGTGGGTATGACGCATGTTCACAAACCGAAAATGATCATGCAGGGTGCCCAGGTGCCTTTTCAATTCAAATTTGGTGTTTGCAATGGCTTGACAAATCAAAAAATTCAATTGCTGGATGGTGCGTTGGCCGGATTGTTCTTGGGAGCGCAAATCGTGTTGCCCAAGACCATCATGATGAACGGTGCTCAATTCGTGTCCGTCACTGACCAGAACATGCAGCCCCTGGATCACCTGTTCAACATGACTCGCTTTGAAACCGAGATGCAACAACTGCAGCTGGGACCAAAAAAATGGTGAAATGTTAACTTTGCAGTTTTGCATTTATATGTTTCAATTGAGATCTTGCGCCTCCATTCTCGAGATGAAATAAATCAAACCGGCTATATAATGAATTTGGTTAGTTCTGCAATTGATCAAAATGAATTAACCCTGCAAAAATTCAAAGTTGCAATTCTTTTGGGTTGGGCTGGAATGGGCTGGAACCACTTACAAGGTACAGCGATTTCTGGTGTCGGCACAAACAATTTCGAGCTTGCAAGATCTGGTGCAGTGACACGCCGCCCGCCGCCATCACTTACGACGAAGCACCAGAAGCAACAAAAGCAGCAACAAAAATTGTGGATGTCGAATTGAAACCGAAGGACTGGGCAGCAAACGGTTTGACCCAGGTCGGGGAAGTGGCATTCAAACACATTTTCGACGAAAAACCCCAAAACTCCAGCAAAGTCAGAATTCTTCGCATAACGGTGCCATGTGAATTTTGGTTCCAACTGAAAGTGGTGGAAGGAGATGCATTCTGGGAAGAATTTTGGAAAATCAATGATGCATTCGAGTTCAACAATGAAATTCTCCGGGTCAGCAAAACTGCTAAAGATGCTTTGTTGACCAATTTCGGAGTTATCGCCCAAGAGAAGGCGCGGCAATTTGGATACCGATTCGACAGAGGTTTGATTCAACACGGAGGTTACCATGTCGTCCACCTACGAGCAGAAAAGGATTGGCACGCTCACTGCAAAGTCTGGTTTTCTTGGAGTGGCAAAAGAGACAACTGCATGAACAACACTTTTTCAATTGGAAATGTGCTGCTGTCAGAAGGCATTTCTCCAACTTTGCCAGTTTACTTGGCGACTGGCCTGTCTGAACTCGAAATTCAACTTTTGCGCAATCTTCCTTCTATGCAGAATTTTTTCAATATCTACACAGTTGTGACCAAAAGCATGCTAGGGTTGCCTTCGGATGTTGGTAACAAGAGAGAATATTGGGCTGCGGTGGATTATATGTTTAGCAAAAATGCGGATTGGTTTGTTGGCAATAGCATTTCGACATTTTCTGCTCTAACCATGGAAGTTCGGGCAAGACAAAGGATGCCAGTGTTGGCTTACAATGGTGGCATGATGGCATTGGAAATGATCAATTGTATTCGGTCGAACATTTTGACGATGATCCCTCCGATGAGGCCAGCAGAGATCAAATGGGTATTCACTCTTCCTTGGAACATCGAGCAGAATGATTTGGCCTACAACATGACGATGGCGGCGGTGAAAAGTGCGGCTGCCAAAGCTGGATTGATCCCAGTCTGTGTGACAGCCGATAATCCGAATTCGACAGTCCTTGTCAAGCTCGTCTCCATGGGAGTGCGGGTGATCTACCATAGACCGACATGGGTGGAGAGTGCGGAACAGTTCTTGGAGAAAAAAATCTCAGAACAATCGGACGTGGTCCCAAGTGCGTCCCAATTCGACGCGCTCATGGCGCAATGGCTGCGCATTGACATTCCAGTCCTGGGGCTTCTGGACGAATTTGTTCTTTACACAGACATCGATGTTCTCTTTCTCAATGACATTTCTTGGAAAGACCTCTTGGGTAAGAATCACCTCAGTCTTCGTGCTTCCTTGTTCCGCAAAATGCTTGGTAAGGGGTTCCTTCACGAGTATGCAACTACAGGCCGCGTAGGGATTCCACAATTTCTTGGAGTTGCTGACCGGTGGGGCTCAACCGTGGGGTTCAATAGGGACCCCGACGATGGCTCCGACTGTGGCGTGATGTTGATGAATCTGCGTAGTTTGCGTGAATCTCACGAGCAGTTCAGGCGATTTGTCCTTCACAAGCAATGGAAGCAGCTGATGAGGCTGGCCGACAAGCATGGATCCGATCCGTGTTTCTACGATGGGTTCTATCAGAGATCGAGTTTGCCTGCGAGATTGGTGTGGAAGCCCCAAAGAATACAGATGGCTAGTCTTGTCCATTTTGAGGGTGTAAATTGCCATGCAGACATTGCACCTTACGTCAGAAATGGCGGAGGAAGGACACACTCCTACAGACAGCGCGTGGAGGAATGCTTTGACCTGGAATTCTGTTGGAGTTCTTACCTTGAATTCTGTTCAGAATATTACTCGTATGTGCCGTAAAAAAATGCGTGCCAAACAGCTTTCGCATGCCCACAGCAGAATTAAGGATGCAAAGGCTGTTTGAGTTGTCAAGGAGCTGCATGCTGTTTGAGTTGAACCTTCTGTGTTTGTCTCCGGGTTTCTTTCGGGCCATGCTGTCGTCTAGTTTTATGTTTTCCTCGAATCCATGATCTATATGTAAATGTTCGGTTCGGCGACCCCACACATCAGCTCCAAATGGTTGTTGGTATGGATTGGCATAAGTGGGTTATGTTTAATTAAGTGGGTTATTTGACTGCCCCTGCACCTTCGTTGATGATTCAATTCAAGTGATCCCCTCCCCCTTACATTGAATCAATGCCACCAATATGCCACCAAAACTTGCCCATAAAATGATAGATCCAATATAAAACATTAGGTTCCAGGGGGTATCTTACATTGGTGAATGGGATTGAACCAGTCCCCCATTGTCTCATAGGGGTTTATGTAGGAAAAGGTCAGAAATCCTGATGGCAGGCCAGTCTCAACGAGAGGAAGTCCTGGTGAGAATGATGATGTCAACGAGATCATGAAAGAAGTGTGTTTCTTGTTGCCTTTTTCAGCAGGAATGATTGATGATCAATTTGGGAGCTTATTTTATCAACAAACATTTTTGGTTTAAATGAAATGGGAGTAGAACTTGTGGCTGGTTAACGCTTGCATACATTGACATGTTTTGCTGTTCAATCCTTTTTACCGTAATGATTAAGTGCGATTTAACCCCGAAATCAAGCGCATGTTGTTCGGGTTGATGCCACCAACCAAAAAGTGTTTCTCGTCTCTATCCTTAGCCAACGGCTGACTCGAGAGTCAGATGAATCATTGAGAATTACTTTCATTTAATCGAAGGAAGTTTAGAAGTCAAACTTCCGACAATATGGACAGATGGAAAAGCACCGCCAGGAAGAAAGTCAGAAGATGAGAAAGTCAGAAGAGAAAAGGTGAGAGAGGAAGAAAGTCAGAAGAGAGAAGATGCAGGTGCGCGAAAAGGTAGGAAAGTCGCGAAACATTGTGTTTTTCCAATATTCCGGAGGGTCGAGAAGTAGGCTCGCTAAAGCGGCGGGTGCGGAGACATCTGCGCAGATGAGAGATCACAAATTGCACGCCGTTGTGGCGCGAAGCACATTTTGAAGTAAAATGCGTCGAAACACACCATGTTCGGACCACTTTTGGAAGTTGAGATGTGGAAAAAGTGCACGGCGCCGGCGCTGTGGCGCGAAGCACATTTGGAAGTGAAAAGTGTTAAAAGCTGCCAGCTTCGAAGCAACTTTTGGAAGTTGAGATGTCGAAAAGTGCACGGCGTTGTGGCGCGAAGCACATTTCGAATTGAAAATCGTAAAAAAATTGAGGGTCTCGGAACGCTTTTGGATGTCCAGACGTCGTTTTGTGTGGCAGGCGCAAGGGATTCTGCACCTTGTCAAAAGTGAGCTAAACGTGTGGGTTTTGTAGCATTTTCCAAAAATTGCAGGCGTGGGACACTTGAAGAGGATCTGCAAAGATGCATTTTTCGTGGCAGGCGCAGTACAAGAGACACTTCAAGCAAAAATGTTCAGAGGTCAGGGCGCTGATTTCCTGAGAGGGTTTGCATTTTGAAACATTAGATCTTCAGGTTTGTTAAGGTCATTTTGCGTGACAGGTGCAGCACTTTGTATGACCTGGCTTCACTTTTTCGTGGCAGGCGCAGTACTTTAGAGACATGGCATGGAAAAATCGCAAAACGCATTGGTACGAGGCCGTCAGCTGCACACTCAACTTTCCATTTTTGAAGGGAGCTTCGCAGAATTGCTTCGTTTTTGATGTTGTCAACATTAAAAAATGAGGAAGTCTCGCTTCGGAACGTTACACTGCACTACACTACAGTACACTTCAGAACTACAACTACAACTACAACCACAGCAGCTACAACCACAACTACAACTACAACTACGCCTACCACTACCACTACAACTACAATGACACTACAACCTACGAACTACAATACACTACGCAGCACTACATTTCACTACACTGAACCATTACACTACACTAGACTTCAACTACAACTACAACAACAACTACAACCACAACTACAACTACCACTACCAATGCAACTACAACTACAGCTCCATTACAATTACATGTACAACTACCACTACCACTAAAACTACAACTAGAAGAACTACAACTACAACTACAACTACATGACAACTGCAACTACAACAGCCACAACACAACGACTACAACTACAACAGCTACAACTACAGCAGTTACAACCACAACTTCAACTACATGACAACTACAACTACAACAGCCACAACTACAACAACTACAACTACAACTACAACAGCTACAGCTACAGCAACTACAACCACAACTTCAACTACACAACTACACAACTACACAACTACACAACTACACAACTACACAACTACACAACTACACAACTACAACAACAACAACAACAACAACAACACCAACACCAACACCAACACCACCACCACCACCACCACCACCACCAACAACAACAACAACAACAACGACAACGACAACGACAACGACAACGACAACGACAACGACAACGACAACGANNCGACAACGACAACGACAACGACAACGACAACGACAACGACAACGACAACGACAACGACAACGACAACGACAACGACAACGACAACGACAACTACTACTACTACAACTACTACAACTACTACAACTACTACAACTACTACAACTACTACAACTACTACAACTACTACAACTACTACAACTACAACTACAAATTCAACTTCAACTTCAACTACAACCACAACAGCTACAACTACAACAACTACAACCACAACAGCGACAACTACAACTACAACCACAACTTCAACTACGTGACAACTACACTTGCAACTACAACTGCAACTACGATTACAATTGCAACTGCAACTGCATCACAACTACATTCTGCTCTGCCTCCAACCACTTGTCGGTCCAACAGTGGGTTCGCTCTGCCATCCATCATTCACAACAACGAACCTCTCCTACAGGTTTCCTATCTTTGAAACTTCCGCCACCGCCTTGTGCGGTACTACTGGGATTAATGAACGATTTGGCACTGTCTGAAAACAGGGGCACCCCAAATTCCCATGATTTTTCATGATCTTCCCTATCGAATTGGCCATTTCATTGGAGGTCTACCCCAAATTGTCATACCTATTTCTCTCTCAATGGCTTTGAGCATCCAAGGCCAGTGGTGGCAGGACAACTCCAGGCTCAAGATTGATGATGCTCTCAATCACTTCCTGGTTGAGTTTGGATGATGCCCAAAGATTCGGCCCACGACTCGGGGCCGGTCAAGTTGGCAAGTTCCGGAAGTTCGGAAGTGCAGAACAGTGACAGGAGAAAAGTGAAACTTCGTAGGTTGACTTTGGCCATGGGTCAACATGAAAAGCACCCTTCTAAGTATCAGGGTTTCCGGGAACATTTACCCTCTGAACCCGATAACCGAATCCCAAAAAGTGTTTCAACATTGGTTTGCTGCATGTACGGGATATTTGCCAGCATCTACCCAAAGTGATTTAAACGTATGGCTACAGTACATGTTCCACACATGGAGCAATCGGATACCAAATTCATTTTCACAAGCCTGATGCGGGTACTGACCTAGCAATTAGTTCCAGGGCAACTTGTTTATTGATCGTCACAGGCCATGGTTTGGTCTTGAGGGTGTGAGCTCCAACTGCAAGGTGTCATGGTGAAGGGTGGCCTTTTTCACAAAAAAACATCAGATAACATTATGAGAACTGCTCAGTGGTTTCAGAAACAGGGAGTTCATCAACATGACTATGGGGATTTGACCAGAAATAAGTGGGGCTCGGTAACTCGCCAGCATGCTTGAACAAAACGTTTGGTTGGGTTCCATATTGAAAATGGAAACATCATCGCAATTGGCCGGCACATATGGGCGGGCTGGGGTGAAACGCCTTGAAACATGTTGAAACCGTCAAAATGGAGTCCCTTCTCAATACATCCGATGTTTTGACCCATCGCTCATCCATCATCTAAATTTCTGCACAAGTTGCAAAACAGGCTATTGATGCAGCCGCTTTTCACCGGCTTGGCCATGGAATCTATAGCTTGACAGGAACAAAAACAAACATATCCTCCGGCAACCAACCGTGGCTGTCTGGACGATCCGCTATACATAGAGGGTTTTAACGGGAAAACCTTTATCAATGCAGAGATGTTTCAGTGCCATGCTTGATTGCTGGCACATAGTCCGAACAGTGAAGGATATGAAGGTTGAGATGTCAGCATCAAACGTAGACCAAATGATCCAATATTTTCAACATAACAAACAAGCACCACATAGCAATGAAACTTCAACCAACCAATGCCATAACCCAATAGGAAACATCGCCTTATGTTATCAGAAATGGATTGTATAAAAACATATCTAAATTGAAGGCGTTGTTTTGGCGAAAAAAACATACTGAACCGCACGGTTTTCGCATCAGAATCCGCTGATGTCGGCTGATGTCCACACTGGCGCTTCAAAGCTGGATCTGCTGGAGTCAATTACTCCTAGGTGTCCAGTGGCCATTGGATATGGTAAAGTTTGCATGCGGGGACTGTGAACCGAGAATTGATATGATCAAGAATCACTATAGTTTACTCACAGGGGGCTCCAAATTTAAGGGTCATGTGTTGCTATTGGTCGGGTAACGAGTGGGGTAACCCCGGAGTTATTCGATAGATAGTAAAAGATTTGTTGAAATCCTGGGCTGACACTATAGGTCAGAAGCAAAATTGCCTTTCCCATCAGTTTCCTTTAAGCGAATATCGTGAACATGTTAAATATTTGCCCTTTATGTTAGCACTGTGAAGGTCTCAAACTTATGTAGTTTCGTATGCGTTCACCAGGGTCAGTTTTGACGCATACTGTATCATACTGTATCCATGTTGGAAAAAATAACAGGCCGCACTAAACTCAAACATTTGATGAGTCTATTTCTGAATGATAAAGCGGAGAGTTTCAAAGAAGGGCCGCAGTTGGGTTCTGCCAATGGTTGTAATTGGCCCCATCAATTCTCTTGCCGGATTCAGCCAGAAATGATTTCAGAATGAATATGTCAGAGAAAAAATGCACTAAACCGCTACCTGTGCCCCAGCGCCGTCGGCAGAAGGTGTCAGTTTGTGGACCCAGTGCGCATTGAATGATGCTGGATCGCAGATTCATTTTCTGTGTTTCACCATTTCCAATTTCCATCCCAAGAAAGGGTATGGTATGACTTTTTCACTTTATGCCTTTATCATTTTCCCAAAATGGGAGACCATCATCCAATATTTTTTTTTGTTTCAAGAAATGAGGGATGGGCTATGTTGGACAATGCTTCAAGTTTAGGAAGTGCTGGATCTCGGGCATGAAGCACTGGATCGCTTCTGGCAAGACTACGTGCTGGACTGGTCTTCTCTTCACATCGACTCCGGGGCCTCCCTGGAAGATGCCAGATTTTTCATGAAGTGGACCTACATCTTGACTCAAACAGAGGAGGTCCTACTGGATCAGGGGCTGGAAGTAGGGCGACTGGATGGGTTTAGTAATTGTTAATTGTTAAGTAGTAACTGTTTAGTTCTAACCGATCTTTGGCTACACATGTGGGTATTTACCGACCAGATATTTTTTGGCAGGGTATCTAAGTTTGGTAGTGGGAACTGGAAGACTTACTACTGGATCTACAAAAAGTCGCCATCCCCCATTTGTAGTTGATCATTGGCTATATCTGATGCTATTCGGTTATACTTCTACTTGTTGTGTTCTTTTTGGAAGAATAGATCCCAAGTGTTGATCCATTCAACTGAAAGCTTTCTGGGCAAAGCGCCCAAGTGGCTGAAAAACTCGACGTGCGATGGTGGCCAGGTCCTGAAATCAGTGGCCTCAGACTGCCTCTTTGGTGTGTTGACGGTGCTGCTGCAGTCCCTTCCAGCTATTGATTACGAAAAAGGCCGAAGTGACACTGGGCGCTGCTATGAAGCAAACTCGTGTGATAACATGTGTTCACATGTGCTTTGTTTGTGTTTGGAGATGTGTTTTCCTCTACTGACTCTACTGTATCCTCTTGTTATTTAAGATAGCCAAGGAAAATTGATGAACATGGCTCATTTATAGACTATGACTTATGATGACTTACCTATTTAAAAATGGTGATTTTCCATAGCTATACAGCACGTTAAATAACCAGAGCGCGCATGTATTTCACAGTTTCAAGTAGTCCCAGAACCCCGGTAAATTCTTCAAATGTTATCCAACTACTGTATCTCTTCAAAAACTGCCACATCCTTTTTGTCCAGGTAGTTCCTTCGATTTCCCCATTTCATTCAACATTCCTTAGAGTTCCAATATCATCCACTTCAACTGCTGATATTTGGGATGTCAAGTTCCACAAATCCATGATGTGTTCATCCAAAATTCCATACACCAAGGAAGCCCTGGAGGTTTTGGAGATCACAGAGGACTTGGTGGCCATCCTGGATGAGCGTCTCAGCGGCGTCTCAATGGTGAACGATTAAGCATACGAAGTGTTATGTTTTAGGTTTAGGTTAAGATTCACATGGCTATTAGGTTGTTTAGATTTTAAATGTTGATTCAACATAATTGAAACCTAAAACTATGATAAGTAATGCCAGACCTTCCTAAATCTGTTAGTATATTAATTATATGATATGCATTTGAGTACTACCAGTACATCGAACAGAATTCATGAATGAACCTCAAAGAACAAGGTTTTCTCCCTATTGGGTGGTAAGGGATAGATCAATGAAGTCTTATCGCAAAAGGATAGCGCCTTTGACTTGCCCAAGTCACTGGTGAATTTTACCATTGACGGATTCTTCGTGGCTAAAGATCGCATTTTATTCGTTTTGGTTCCAGCCAATGTAGCATTGATTCTCTTGCTCAAGGTTGCCTTTTTTGGCGGGTTGCCTAGAATTGGCCATGAAGGTCAGAAGATTGGTCCAATATGTGCGTAAATTGAATTGTGTAAATCATGACGATCATTTGACCAGGTTTGTTGGAAGGATTCATGAAGACGTTGCAAAACTCTCCAACCGTTTCAGAGTTGAAGATGTTGAGTTCAAGCCTCAAGCAATATGCTGCATGTTTTTTAATCAAACGTCGTTGGCTTCCGGATCCTAGCTGATTACAACCCCTTCGTGTGGTTAGAATGTCTCGGTGGTTTGTGACAGTTAGCTGCTGGCTATAAGCAAAAAAATCATGATCCCTGATTTCCATAGAACCCCCCCAAAGATAGAGCAACAAAAGATGATATAAGATGCTGATCAATCACTATTTTTTAAAAATCTGCTACAATCGGTTCTCTTTTCCGGGGGTTGCTATATATATATATATATATTTATTTATTTTTGGTTGATTCGGAACCCAGCCAGAACTCCCCAACCTTGACAGGCAACCGGACAGCACCGAAATCCGCTCCGCCGCCTCCGCGGCGGGCTGGGACGTGGCGGCCCTGCTGCGCACGGCGAAGCTCTACGGCCGCGTGCTGCGGCCGCGAACGGCGGAGACGTGTCGCCTGAAGGTCTACGTCTACCCGGCCCCGAAGATGGGGAAGCTGGGTCTGAATGAATCGAAAAATGTGGGGATTCTATCAGTAGAAGTTGTCTTGTTGCGAGGTTGGCATGTTGGAATGATTTTGGAATTTTATTGGAATTGCGAATTTGAGGTTTGTGGTGGTTTGTCTTGTGATGGGGCAAACAAACGAGGCAGCCTGAGACAATGCTGCAAAGTGGGATGGACTCATCAATCCTCTATTGTAATTTATTGCATACAATTAGTATACACACTTGGTTGGGAAACCGATGAACACATTATTATGTCAAGTGTTCTTTTTTTATCCGACTGCCAGTTGTTGCCACTCAATGCCACTGGAAGACTTAGGAGAACAGCTACCAGAAGCCTTTTGCAGGGCACATATGGTGTGGGTTATCTTGACCATCGAGTAATCTTGTCATTCTATATGGAACACTATGCATGTGTTTGTGACCACTATGGGGGTGAGGGTCAAAGCCAAAGCAATAGAGGGTGAAGCCTTCCACATGCAGGGCCCAGCTGTGCTAAAGCAGCCAGACACATTGAGCCATGACACCGAGGTGTTTGTTCGGCATGTACGGCACGGAGCTGCTCTTTCATCAGTGGCTGGCTGGTGCATTGGAAGTCTTTCTTGGGATGTTCTGGGACCAACATTTTCTTCCATGTTCTATCCCAATCAATCTGCAGGCTGCTGGGATTTTCAATGGGTTTGTCTGAAAATAGAGGTTTGATGATTTATCATTTGAATGCATAATCTGGAAAACCCCAAATGATTGTTTCTCATGGGTCATGTGGTTCCTCTCAAGCAGTCTCCAGCATTGCAACTGCCCAGCCTCGGTGGCAGTCAGGTGGTTTTTGCAAGAGGCGGCTGCGTGCGAGTCGACACCGGAAGATGCAGATCTCTTCTACGTTCCGCCTCCTGACATCTCAAGGGTGCAAGGTGCAGGGTTGGTTGCAAGTCTCAATCTGCAAGCAAACAAGGTTTTTCGAGTTCATTTGGTCCATTTGATTTTCACAGATCCCAGACAAAGTTGCTGCTGTCCATTTCATCGCTGCAGGGGAGAAAAAAACATAAAAAAAACACCACCAATTTCGGGGTGCTCTTCGCCAGAACTGAGTAATGGTATGAAACCGCAATGGGAACGGTAGGAACGCTTAGTCATTTGATGTCCCAACCTCTGATCCCGGGGGGATTCTGAGACGCCCCGAGGTCTTACTTCAAATGTATCGAGGTGCTAAACTACTTCGATCACTTTGATACTGAGGAAACGGACGCTGGGACGGTAGTTGTAGATGTTTTTGTTGTGGACTTTGTGGGGGGTGCGACCAGTTTGGACGGACTGAAGTTCCTCAATGGGGGTAGGGCAAAGAAAAAAATGGGCTGCATTTGTACATGAAGCATGCTTTAAGTTGTTCTTTCTCGGTGTTTTATTGGGATCGCATAGTATGATCCCCAAGATAAATCCTAATAGACCAACGAATGGGTGAGTTTGAAAAGAGCCGCACACTAGAAACTGACCTGCATGAGCAATATCAGCGGAGAAGCTTCTAATTATTAACACGTGTGAATTAATTAAGAGCTTAAACCCATCCATTGATTCATGTGTTTTGGAAAACCTTTTCGTGGTCTAAAACAGCAACAGTCCAAGGAAGCCTCGAAGCTCTTCAACAAGACTTTGCAAGAGCTGCAAGATGCTGGAAGTTGGCAGAGACGTGGAGGTTTGGTGGATCCACCGGCCGACTGTACTGATGGGTTCTCGGAGGAGTTGATTTCCATTTGAACAGATCAAATGGGATTTCTGGACACATGGCTATTCTTCCACATGGCTGCCACATAGGCAGCAATTTATTGACTTTCATCACCATGTCTGAAGATTATGGTCCCATGCTTATCGGTATTTGATCCCTACGTATCCCGACCCTTTTCGTATCATCACCTTATTTTTTTTGACCTACCCTATCCCTCTTGATTTGCATCAACACCATTTAAAAGCTGTGTTTGCTTCTGTTTCTACAGGTGCTTTGATTTTTTTCAGGTTGTACTTTCGTTTGTGTTATGCTGCAGCTCAAAGTTGGGACTTGGCCTATTTGTACTGTCTCCCACGCGGTCAATCCCGACATATCAAAGCGAGATGAGCATTCCGAGTGACAGGGATTTCAAAAAATGAGCGCATGGATGATGATTAAAACTCCTATAGTTGGACTGGAAATGCAATGCTTTCGAACTTGAAACTAGACATCTATAGTTGTAGGTCAATGTTCCCATTTGTTTGGTTATACCCTGCCTTCTTGTGGAAGCTGACTACGCAATACTGCGCCAATACAATGCTTCACGGGATCCACCAGCAAGCCCTTTGGTCATTCTCAAAGGGTCATTCTGCTCGTTTCCCCCCATCTTGGCCATATCTAACCCGTAACGAGGATACTTTGGGGATATTCATTGATATTCCATACATATCTGGATTGCGATTTGACCATGTTTGACCTTTTAAATGCTTGCCATGCATGTACCGCGGCACCTCACCAGGTGCGGATCACATCTTTCTCTTCAGCTGGGGGCGTCACCCTTGCCGCATCCCTGCCTGGAGGGAGCCGCTGCAGTCAGTGATTCAACTGCAGGTGGAAGATCATTGCTACTTGGGCACTTGAAGGTGGTGCCTGGTAGTTTCTGGCTACCCTGGCAGGTTGGAACATTTCATGGAGGAGAAGGGTAGGAGAGTATATGATGGCATATGATGGCATATGGGAGACTCGGACTCTGAAATAACAATGGAAAGAGAGAGAGAGGGAGAGAGAGAGAGAGAGACAAAGATGTATACACATATACCTATGAGTTTTATATCATATGTATATATAAAGTGTATATATATATATATATATATATACATGCTTACTCTCATTAGGGATTTCCAGTAAGCCATGCTTGACTACCGAGGGTAGTCCAAAGATGAGGGATCAATCAGCAATTGGGGCTTGACATGGCTAGCTGGTAGCTGGAAGGAAGAATTATCAAATTCAAAAACATTGACAGAAGCAGCAGAAATCATCAAATAGGGTAGAACCAAACCAAACATGGGATATATTTTTTTTTACTATTTATGCCATATGTATATATTTTTTGATACATATACCATATAATTATAGATATGGATATACGCACTCCGGCACCGAACATGGTCGTGTCTGAACATTGTAAGATTATGCATATTACACCTGAATTGTTTGGAACAGATGGGCACCCACGCCCATGAAACAAACCATGTCCATTCTGGTGCAACATTCGAGAAACCACCGAATTATGCAACAGACTGGAACACCTCATCTCCGTGGTTTTTCCTAACCTCTGGAGCACACCTAGTGGCCAACATTGGTTGGGATCATCCAACATGTTCCCATCCTTGCATGGATCCAGTGTCGTGGCCTATCCGAGGCGAGGATCTGAACTGCCAAAGTCCAGAAGCAGCTCGTTTGAAGGGGGGTTTGATCTGGGAAGTGGCGAAGTGCAACTTACAACAACCTTAAACTCGAGCGACCGCAGAACAGATGATTGTGTGAATACTGGTTTCGTTATTGGGTGATCAATCCCACCATACCTTCAACTTAGGTCATGAAATACTGTGAGTAACTCACGGTTGAGGGTCTGTGGAAGCAGCACCGCCTGGGACAATCAGGGTGTATGTTTGCACCTTCCCAGAAATCCACCTTGAAAGAACTTAAAACAACTTGCTGCTTGTTTTAAGCAACAAGTTTAGATAGCCCAGTTGATACAAGGGTCTTTCTTTGTACTCAGTGTTTCCTCCAATTTTGATATCCAACTTTGAAATGTCATAAAGTGAGGGGGTTGTTCACTTCCAGCCACCTCTGCACAGTCCCCTGCTGCAACAACCCAAGTCTGTCCAACTCTTGGGGTTGTTTGGACTGGATTCCTGGATGATGTTCAATCGTTTTTTTTGCTCCACGATCCTGCCCAATAAAACGTATCGAATTACCATAATTACCATATATAATTGTTTGTTAAGATCGTGGGGTAGCATGACCCGAAGATGTTTCTTCTGCTTCAATTCTCAGTCAGTTCCTAGTAAAATCCTCAAATACATACCCCCGGCTTCAGCTGAGACAAGCCACCCCCAACCCCAACATCTTCCCCATGTCACCGCCTGAGGCCAGTTTCACCCGGTGGAAGGACGTCATCATTCCGGGGCACGTGGATCAGTGGCGCGTGGAGGCGCTACGTGCGGCCAACCGCCCGATGAAATCCAGGGACGTGTTGGTGTCCTTCCATGGCAGATCTGCCGAGAACACCGAAGCTTGGGAAATACCCTGGGTGGCCATGGGACAAATTCGGATTTCTTGGCATGGCGATTTGTGATATTGATGTGGATTCATTAAGGAGAAAATGAAGGTTACTATTCTTCTTCCTGATATGGAGTCCCAAGTGTGGGGGGGTAGCAATGTTAACATGTCAGCGCCACATAGAGAACTAGCCCACTCAGGCTTTTTTACCACTTACATTCCTGCGATGAGCTTTTAATCTTCTAGCTGTTTTTGTTGCAAGTCGGAGGAGTTGCTCAAACCGTCTCTGACTGGGAAAATCATACACTTAGCAAGTCATGCCAGTGGGTTCACAACCGCTTGACGGGAGAATCAATTTGCTCAATAGATAAGTGAGTGGAGTTGTGAGCTAGGTCTGCGAATTGGATGCCGACAGAAATATGGCAGGACCTGTGGGGTTTTCAAAAGACGTTGGCCAGGTATTCTACAAGTGCTGTACAGTAATTGTTGGAGTGAAGGTCTGTGTGCAATTCACACCCAAAAAAGCACGGGTGCATTACCACGCCACCATCATTGCTAAGGAGAGTTATGGCAACGTGACAATTCGCACAAAGATCATGCGATACTTGCAAGGTTTGCCTGGTGTGAGCGCCTTGCCACGATTTCAATCGATATTGAAACCTCCTGTCACATGAATGCGTCCACCTGCATTGCAGAAATCCTGATATTTTGGAGGAGCCATCTGATTCTGACTGTCCACGGCGAAAAAACAAGGATCACAAAAGATCCAACAGGTGGGATGTTGATGCCCAACTGGTTTTCATATCATCATCTGATGCACCCAGCACTAGGCAGTTTGCTATGATTTTTGTGGTTTTTACTTCGGTGCTTTGAAATATGGCAATTGAATATGCATTATACTATGCCTTTTGTTACCTTTTGTGGCTGACTTTACTGCGTGTTGTTTGTGGCTCAAGCCATCTATCCTCCTTGGAACTCGCTGAGGTGTTGGTGGCTTCGTCGAAGAATATCACAAGTTGATGGGTCGCTCGCGTTTCTGCTTGGCCCCTCGTGGCATCACCCCCTGGACCATCCACCTCTTCGTGGCCATGCTTGCTGGGTGCATTCCAGTGCCTGGGAAAAAGCTTGGTGCGTGACCGGTAGACATCATGCATGTGGAAATAAATGAGAGATGCGTAGTTACCATCAAATACAGTGGAAGATTATTTATGCAAAATTGTTGGCACATATATTGTATCCAAGAGGTGGGGCGGATGGGTTATTTGAGTTATTTGTGAAAAATGGGAAACATACGGAAACATGACAGTGAAACGAGGTTGGCCCAAGTTGTATGGGTTTTTAGTTGTTCTTGCGCTTTTTAGATGCTGGTGGTTAACATTTTTCAGAAGGTTCTTCTCCCCCCCTTTGCCCCTGAAGGGAGACGGTTGTGAAGTGTTGACCATGTTTCTCTCGCAGCCTTGGGACTGAGGTGATTCTGTCCGATGATTTGGAAGCACCATTTCAAGACTTGCTTGACTGGTCCAGTTCCTTGTTAATTTGATGAAGCAGCTGGATAAATAGCTGGATGAAATTGGCACTTCAGAGTCGTCGAATGGCGCGAGTTTTTGGTGTAGCTTTGTGTTTTTTTAGCCATGGGATCACTGGGAACAACTCAACAATGAAGTGCTGATGAGACCAAAGTTGGGCCCCTAGAGTCCGCCGGAATCCTCCAAGCCTTCGATGACAAAAGATGGGATTGACTCGATAGTGAACTACTTCGGCAATCCCTTCGGACTCTTTTTTTTCTGGTCACATTGGCAAAAAACAGGGCGGACGATTCATTTTCAATTTAGCCTCTGGTTATTTAACATAGCTATGGAAAATCAAGAATCAATTATAAATGGCCATTTTCAATAGCTATATAACCAGAGGATATATGCTAATGATGTTCATGTTCCACTCTTGTAGTGGATGTTGATGGATGATTTGAATCCTGCCCAACACCCAACAAGCACAAGTGAACTTGCACACAGTTGCGTCTTTGGTTCTCCAGCAAGGCTTCTCTATCAAGTGGCCCACTGAGAGGGTCCAGGACCTCTATGAGTACCTGAAATCGCTGCCAGTGGACCTCGTTTCAGAGATGAAGACTGCCGTGGATCGCTGCTTGGTAGAAACTGCATGGCTTAGATCCATAGAACTGGAAATGTCTCTTTAAACTTAAGGACGTACTTAACTTGTGGAACTTATAGCGAATATATAGACCGAATAGAAACACAAGATTTGAATCCAGGTTTATGGTTCAACATGGGCCCAGTCATTATCAGATTGGTAGGATTCCCATCAACCCCTGACTATAAATCAATGTTCAGGGTCCCATATGTGGTGCAATAAGGGGGATGGGATTGACTTCAGCCACCCAGGCAACTCCTGCTGGTTCGACTACTACTCAGTGGAGCCTAACTGCGGCCCTTTCACCGCCGTCACTCTCCTGCTGCAGAAGCGGGTGGCGCAACGTCCCAGCTTTGCGGGGCATTTTTGGGCGCCGTTGGTAGGGTGACTCCCAGTTCAGTCCTGCCGCCCAAAGAGTGCCAGTATTGATCTTGCAAAGCAATTGTTTTGGGGCAAAATGTGAATTTCAGAGGTGCAGTGCAACGCATACCAAAAATATCATGGGCAAAATTTTGTATAGCAAATCACTGGCTGGAAACTTGGAAAAGAACTGCTTGACATCATTGGGCTCATCCTGACTTCAGGGATGACATCCCTCTGCAGACGGATCCTGCAGGATACCGTGACGCCGTGTGTCGGAGCGAGGAAAATCGTGGAAAATCTGTTGGGCAATCGGTGGTGGGATGTGGTGTTTTGAAGCATTGCTGAGCCATGTGTTTTACACTTTGAAACTCCTTTCAGCTATAAGATGGTCCGAGTTTGGTAGTACAGGTTGGGATTGTGTGCGAACGGAGAAAAAAAAACAGGTTGTATTCAAGGCTTCACGGAAGTATCTACCTATTGCACACCAAATGCCGGCGCTGCAATGAATCCATGATAAACCATTCTTCACCTTCCACTGTTGCCAGGTCCTGTGAGGAACCATGACTCTAACTTACCATACTTCCCCCCGTCTCAGTTCTACGTGTAGATCTTCCGTTTGTCCGAAGATTAATAGTACCGCCAGTGTCCTGGATTGCGTCTTTTCAACTGAAGCTTTACAGGAAACTCAGGAAACCCTTAAAAATACAGATGGTGCCTTGGAATGCAAGGGCATGTAAAGACCATGCTTTGCTGATGTTTGCCTTCCTTTCCGCACGCTCCGCAGGACGCCTTCCGAACCCTGCAGCTCCTTTCAGATCGCTTTTCCAGCGTTTTTAGAAAATGATGCGCCATGAGCAGCCGGAGACATGTGGCTGGTGGTTTTAAAATGTGTTAAACATGGCTTTTGTTTGCTCATGTTTATCCAGAAATCGGCTCTTGCCCAGGCGAAACGAAAGTGCAATCTTGATGGGGAACTATATAAATATATAAACCATGGAATTAAATGGGTTTAACGACATACAATATCAATGAATTGGAACGCACTTCTGCCCGTATTGAATCGATATTGAATGATGTATAGCTATGGCATATTCCTAGCCATTGGGCCAGGCTGGAAGCCAAGTGGTGGCGGGATTCTTCATCCACACGGTGGTGAGCAAGGACCATGCAAAGGGTGGCTTTGGAAATGACATGGGAAATGGATGGACATTCTGTATGTTGCATGCTTAGTATTATGTATATGACATATATGTTGCGTACATATGCGTATATAATCTTATTATATGTATATATGTGCTGCGTACATTGTACATGTATGACGATATATGTATATATATATATATGTGTGTGTAGCAACCCCTTAAAAAAGGATAGAAACGCATAACCATAAACCTATTCACACTTTGACAACTTAAGTGCTATGGGTTTTGGAGTTGCTATAGGTGGACAACCATTTAGATAGGATGGATAGATACTGTAGATATCTTTAGATCGAAAAGTAGATGAGGGAGATTGGCATATAGGTAGATAGGGAGATAGGTACATAGATACATGACATAGGTAAACAGGTAGATAATATATAGGTAGATAGATGGATAGAAGTTCGGAAGAATAAAAAAAACAAGTAAGCGCGATAAACCTTCAAGTACTGGATTGATGGCCACCTTTAAATCATTGCTTGGGTACGCTTCTGCCTCTGGTGCTTCCCGCAAGATCCCAGCCCGCTGCGAAGACACACCAGGGTCATCAGAGCTGGATCAACCTTGCTGTGAGTGAGGACATTTTACACATCAGATAGCTCAATGTTTTTTGCTTTACATGATATCCAAGATTGGTCATCAGGCTGTCAGGGTGTGTGAGTTAGACTTGCGCCACCTATGAGGAGCACGTCTCCCTCATTCAGAGGCGGGTCTGTTGGCTGAGGAACATGTGGTCCATCCTTTCTCATCCATCATTTGGTGAGAATCGAAGATGTAGGGATCCAAGATTTTATCTAGCATAATCAACCTGCTGTATTTATCATATTTGAGAGACCAAGTAGTCTTTGGGACCAGTCCTCTACATATTTTGGCGTGTTGAGTTGCGCCCCAGAGGTATTTCTGACCTAAACCATGGATCTACTGTAAAGGTCTCGGTGGGCGATACTAGCCTGTAGAATCCAGGGGATCCCTGCTTTGGATTTTGTTTCCATCTTAGTGCCAGATATCATGATGTTTTTCCTTGTTGGTTGAGGAAAACTGCACATTGCTTGTAGCATTGATCCTTTGATCCTTTGATCATCTACGGCAAGGAGCATATTCAAGTTCAAGATAAAATATTTCTTTCCCAAATGTGGATTTTCCAGCCTGTCATGTCTTTTTACCGTGTACCAGACAGAGTGTATTTTTAGCCTTTCAGGGTCACCTGGGTGTCTTGCTGGTTGGTCTTATAATGTCTTTTCTGATGTCCCATAGCTTTTCTCGTCCAACTAAATTCAATGAAATCCCATAAAAAGAACGTATACCCCATGAAATGTCATACTTATACCCAATTCAATTGCATTATACCGCCATCAAGTCATTTTATACCACCACTAACTCACCATGAAGTCACCATGAAATCACCGTTCCATTCCATTAAATACCATTAAATCACTATTACATCACCATGAAATCGTCATTAAATCACCATCAAATTCCTCCATGTTATGTCAGGCCTGTTGGGCTCCCCTTTTTATCCGTCTCAGCCATCGCGAATCTTCCGTCGCCTCGCCCAGTGATCCCGTAGATGACCCCGAAGCAGATCGGCTGCTGCAGCTGATGTGCGGCGTGATTTTGTTGCTGTCGGTTCGCCCCAGGAACTGACAATGCACAATTGGGCCCTGTGGTTGATGGTGAACAAGCTCTGGTTGAAAGCATATTCTACACGCATATAATACACACGCACATATACACACAGATATATAGATATATAGTAATAATTAATAATCGTAAGAAGAACAATTATAGTAATGATGATGATGATATATATATATATGTATAGCAAGTAGAACATCAAGTATATGGTATAAACATACTCAATTAGGATTGCGAATTGTCCACGATATAGACAATCAGGATGCAAACATTGGAAACCAAGGCGGACATGGATGTTTTGACTTTGTTAACATCATGAAGTTGCAGTTGGATCATATGTATTGCCGCGCAGACATGCCTTGCGTGTGTTTGGATCATGGTGACATGTTGTTTGCTGAAGTTGTTCGTTTATGACTTTCCAAATCCTATTTAAATGATATTTAATGTTTGTAATGATGTCCGTGTACTGGAAAGATTCATACACATCACTTTCTCGCACTGTCCCCAAAGAATGATGAAGATTTTTGGATAGCTCAGACAGAGAGTGACCTGCTTCTTTTTTCAGAGCTCGGATGATATACCCTCTGGTTATTTAACATAGCCATGGAATAGCTGGCTCATTTTCGATGAATTTCCCAGCTAGAAACCTCCATTTAGTTCAGGGATTTCCATGGCTATGTTAGTCATAACCAGATGGTAATATGATAAAATCCCGGATGTTGCCTGTAAAGATCTGAATTCCCATTGAAGATCCCTAGCTGCCAGAAGCGCCGAAGGTTAGTTTGTGCCATGCTGGCCATGTTTGTTGTCACTGATGAGATGAGGCCAGCTGTTGTGATCGCGAAAATCTGTGAGTGGATCTGACAGTCGCAAGTGAGACTAGCCTATTTTGAATAGACATGTTATAATGGTGTGTTTAGATTTAAACAATCTAAATATTACATATTATACTGAATTGTACTTACTCATACATAGATACTTATACATTTTTAAATGCACACTAACGCACACATATAAACATATGTCCAAAGTCCAATGTCCGCGTTGTTTTGTGATTCTGCACCCGGGCACTTGAGCTGGTTACCAGCTAAGGCTTCTCCAAAAAATCAACCGAATACCTTGGGGTGGTTCCGATTCCCATGCGAAGACCTTAAAGAAACATGTTGCAACCTTCCAAATTCAAGGGGGCCCGGGCCCTGCCAATTTACATACAGTCGCCAATGAATTGTTTCCCATTGAATATTTTAATTGAATATCATTTAAGCTTGGGCAATTACCAATCACATGGTTCAGGATCGCGAAGGATTTTCTACCGGTGTGCGGTTCCCTCGGCTTCATGAATGAAGCCAAAAAATCACCCATCTACGGTGCCCATTTGCTTCGAAAAATGGAGTTATTTTGTCTCAATCAACACGAGATATCCAGCAGTTTCCTTTTTGCCCATCATGATTGCCGTAACACCATCATGTTTCACTACTTTTGCATGGTCATAATTTCCATTCACATCCAGATCATTCATCATGGGATTCACAACTGAACCGTATGAGAGCATGATTGTTGGATGCGGTTGGTCGCCCCATATGTCCCATCTTTCAGTAGACACGTGGTTTCATAGGAAGATGATCTATAACCATGTGCATGGCATAAAAACATGCACATACAAAATATCGGAAGATATCCTACCGAAAGCCTGCCGCCTGCCCAAGCACTAGTCCAACATAGACCATCACATCAGACCCCAATCAATAGAATTCCTCAAAGATTCCTCCAAAAGTCCCAAAGATTGTTGTCCCTGCAGCCGTGCCACTTGGCTCTCCGCACCCACCGGTGAAAATCACCGTGTCACATGGGTGCTGTGACGTCCCTCGGTCGATCCTCCCCAGCAAAGTATGCCGTGCAGATCCATCCGCCGGTGCAACGGAGCCTTTCCGAGTTGACCGAACAGATGGTGACGGCCACGGGAGCTGCTTGGCGAAGGGCTTATTTATCAAGGATTTGGCAGGGACTGGGAATATCTTTGAAGTCTTTAGATCTATCTGTAGGGAATATCTAAAAATCAATGACTATTTATATTCCTTAAAACTACAAAGATTTGAATCTGGTTTGGTTGAGCATGGACCGAGATGAAGGACCCAACATGTTTGGTGAACTCGGTGGACATAATCCGTGGTAGTTGGGGGACTGACCCATGCAGTAGGCTTGATTCTCCCACTAGAGATACCGGTTGTTAGAGTCTGTCAGATGATGTTCATTTGATGGGATTGGTTGATCGGTTGTATTTTCTTAGTTTTCTTCATCAGCTAGTTACTTGTACACCCTGAATTGATCTTGTGATGTTGGGGTTGCACTCCCAACCTTGCAATGTGTCTGTGTGTTTCTTTACTTGTTACAGTTGCGTATGCCATCCCGGCAATTTCCCCTCAATGAAGAGGTCTTATCATTTGCACATCCCAAGCAGCACAAACCAAACCTATTTGAACAATTTGGGGATTACCGCAAACTGTACCCTACTACTGATTGTTTCCTGCTTGGATAGCTTTTTTGACGGCTTACAACCACCATCTCTTGGATAATCAAACCCCGAACCCGAACTGTTGGCGACCGAATGTTGGGACTCTCAAAATCTCTCAAACCCAAAATTTGGATGGTCAATTCTCAATTCTTCACTTGTTCGAGGATATGTTATGATATGTTCATGATTTTTCACGCTGAAATCTTCACCATATGGGTGTGTTATGGTGTGTCTGGAAATCTTCACAAAGTCTAGTGTAATAGGGAAAATCCCAAGAAGCCATGAGAGTTGTTTTTTCTTTTTTTTAATGGTGTATACGGTATAGCCTATTTTGTCAAACTCAGATGGGAAATGACATGAAATGACCAAAATAAACTAAACACACGGCTTTCCCCATTTAAAAATGGACTCAGCCCCCCGGGGTTTTTCCACGGCTCCAAAGCAGGCCGTGGCGAAATCTTCCAGCTCCAGCTGGCGCAAGCAAGGCGCCCCGAGTTCAGCCCTGCAGGACTTTTCAGCGAATCCCTTGCTGCAGCCGCCCCTGGGAGAGTCCTGGGTCTCCAGCCCTTGCAGCTTGGAAGAAATGGAAGAAATACGAAGAAATCATGAGTTGGGACACTTCAGAGTTGGGGATCATTTCTTTTGGATCCCAGCTTCTTTTTGTTCGAGAAATTACTAACTGCCACTCTTCGAACCATCGACATTATTGTATCATAAACAATATCAAACATCATTGGATATACAGGGACAAAAAAAAGCAAAATTGTTCATCCATATTTTCACTCAAGCTTTCGACTAGCTGAGGTGTCTTGGAGATAGATGATTATGTCCACCTTTGGGTGGGCATTTCCTCGGGTATCCTTCACCTGGTCTCGCACGATGGCCTGTCGAATTGGACGGCGGTGGAGATGACGGTGGACTGCCCGGGGGCATCAAGGCCTTTTGTGGTGCGAGGAGACCCGGGAAGCAACGTGGTGTACCTCTTCTATGAGCAGACGGAGACTTGGAGATGTCGCGTTTTTGTTGTTTTTGGCTAGTTTTCTTGATGGTTCATCGATGGTTTTAAGTTTTTGGCGTTTCTTTGCTGGTTTGTTTTTTTTGTTTGTTTGGATGGTTGCGATATCGACAATTGTTAAATGTAGATTTACAACCGACCAATACTGATACCGGGATACAATAATGTATAATACAATGGGATATTTATCCAATGGCAAATGGTTGGAGCATATTGGAGCTGTTAGTATCCACACATCTGGGTAAATTATAACGACCTCACTGTGACCGAGCCCTGGAATATATTGGTTAGTATAGGGAATCATTCCCAAATGGCCTTATTTCAGGTTCGTGAATTATTATAATTTACCCAGATACATATATATATAATTTAAATATAGGTATTTCTGTATATATTGCAGTGCCTTTGAAAGCAGAAGCCAAGGTGCTACCAAGAGTGTCCCAACCACCTGATAGAGCTTGGGAAAGTACACATGGAACATAGCCATATACGAATATGAGGGTGACTGAAAATGGGATAGAGACACCCAAGGTGGTCGTTGTACAGTGGAAAATCAATGGTCATAGTGATTATCAATGGGTGATATGGTCCGTGTGGAGTGGTGAGTCAGAAAACGGTCACTTTCTGTCATGCAAGACTCTGAAGGGACTGGGAATTGGAATGTGCTAGTAGGAGACTGACATGATATGTGTCACCTATGATTTTTTAGTGGCTGGGAGTATGGAATGGAGGATCATCAAAACCTCTCTTTCAGTACAGCTTTGGATTTGGTGGTCAGCTGCAGAAACTCTGAAATTACTATCCTGAGCCTGAGCTTACAATTGTTCAACTTTTTGAGCCATTCCCTATTGTTGGACCCTTTGCCCTTTCCCAAACGCCCACTACTCTCGCTGGTCACGCAACCACCCAAATTCACCACATGTACCACTGCAACAATCTAACGTCAGCGAATTCATGTATGCTATGCTATACTACTACTTCATTGTGCATGCTGCATTTGCACAGTTGCAAACACTCACAAACATATATATATATATACATATACATATACTTATACATATACATATGCATATACATATACATATACAAATACATATATATATATATATACACATAATTTTTGTATGTATGTCATATACAGTCACACACACATACACATATATATATATATATATAAGTACATACTGCATATCGTATTTGCAGACATACATCTACACATGTATATACTTATCTCTCAAACAAATACTCCATGTCATTTCCGGAAACCAAATCACCGCCGCCACCCCATCCACGCGCCATCGAAATCCAAGGACCCGCCGCAGCACGGCTTCACCTCGACCAAGGTGAAGCTCATCTCAGCCAGGCTGCCCTCAGCCGCCTTCAGCGCGGGGGACTGGCTCTGGAGTAGCGCCACGGAGGTCACCCTTCGGGGGAGCTGGGGATGCCTGGGCCTGGGGCTGGGGGTGAAACCCCAACAGAAATGGTAGGGTTGGGGGTGGTTTTTGGGACCTGTGAATGCAGGTTCTCCAGCCGGAATTGGAGTGGGAGAAAGTGCAAGTGGCAAGAGTCAACTTGGTGGCAGTGAGATGTGGTGAATCGTGGTGAGATTTCGTCCCACCAGGGTCAGTTGCTGTTTTCATCTATCATCATTGCTTGTTGATGTCATTTTTCTTTATCCTTTGAAGAGAACTCTTTGGGTAGAGCTTGCAGTTCCTGTTTTGTTGTTGTTGTTGTTGTTGTTGCTGTTGCTGTTGCTGTTGCTGGTATATATGCTGAAATGAAATGATGCGGTGATTATCACGATTTGTGTCTTTCGATTTATTTTAGTCCTTCTTTATGTTCAATTGCATTTTCTTGATTTGCCTCATCACCATTACCAGAATCAGCAGAATTCCATGGCCATTCAAGCCGCCATGGCAGCTAATCCCATGGCCCCTACTGTGCTTCTTGCCTCGGTACCCGAGGTGGGAAATCCCTTTGTCGTGTATAGCAGTTTTCGGGATCAGTGGCTCGATCATTTGAGCACCAACGGGAGCTGGACATAGCTGGACTTCTGTGTATTCATCTCTGCATCACCAAAAACAACTGGAGAATGGGTCATATTTATATATACAAGGTGGCGCCCTAGAGTTTGCTAAATTGGGGCATACCGTGTAACCATAACAGTTATGGTTATAATTAAGTTAGAAACCAATTATTTCACAATAGAGGTTGTGGTAGACATCTCTACGGCTCATGGGGTCTACAAACCAACTTATAAGTGGGGGGCACAACATTGTGCTTTGTTTTTGCCACCAAGAAATGCTGGTATTGAACATCCAACATCTGTTCCCCAAACAAAAAAGCACTGAAAGCAACTCCATAAATGTCACAGCTCCGGGTTGCCTGCTCTTGGCCCCACAGATCAACCTCGATATATCTCGATAAATTTGGAGGTGGAGAAACCATCGATTAGGGCCATTGATCTGACCATGTGCGTATCCAGCATTCCACCTGCTGTTGAACATTGCAAATTCAAGACGCAAAAGCATGGCTTTTGACCCTTCCTAAACCATCGCATGTTTCCAAGTCATTTTGTTGGCTATAAACACCATCCCTCATTCTATGTTTTTTAGGTGGTACCGACTGTACCCAAGAGCTTGACCGAATGTTCCACTGCCGAAGTCATGTCCAGGTGGCTACTGTACTACTCCGCTTCCTCGGTTTTTCGCCGGAAAGATTCCAAGAACCCTCCTCCGATGTACATTGGCATCGCTGCTGCCCCTGCAGTGGAGGGACCCTATCGCAGACTCAATGAAAAACCATTCCTGGGAACCAGTGAAGGAGTGCCGCAAGTAATTGGACACTTGGCTCTGCAGATCTCGGCTCATTTTCTGCCAGTGGAGGTGTAAAAAGAATGATTTGGAGTGTTTTAGAGTACGGGATGCTGAGGGAGCCATCAATCCTGAAAATGGGTAGGTTCAAAACATGCGCCATTTACCCACATTATTCACACGTAGTGCTGAAACAAGATGTGACTTCGTCATGAGTTTGATTCTCTTATTCCTTTTGAGGTGCCGGATCATTCAAGATGATCAAAGGCTTTGATGTTTTGAACTATGATGAAGAGGCCGGAATAGGCGCAGCTGCTGCACATGTGGGAGATGCGGGAAGGAGAAATACCATCCCAAAACCCTGGGGTTCGCGTGCTGCTGCTAGGTGAAACTTCTTCAAGCATCCTTACAGTATCCAGTTGTGAGGTTTGCAACACCAGATTGCTCCAGATCACCCTATGCCGCAAGAAATGTCCTCAAATTTTGCCAAATTTGGCAAACTGTCAAGTGGAGAAACCTAGTGACTAGTACTAGTGCTCTGTTAGGGGCACTACCTCCAAATGGCCCCCCATGGCCTCCCGAACAACGTCTATACAAAGGGCAAGGAAGACTGGCAGTCAGAATCGAATCTATAGGGGGCATCATTGTATATAGATATAAATATACCTATATATGTTCAAACACGGCAATTGACAACCCCTCATTGATCAATGATTTTCCTATTAAACCATACCAAACATCCATTTTAAGGGGATATTCCGGCGAGCCATGTTTGACTACCGGAGGGTGTGTGATTTTGGTATGGGTCATGTGGTACCTGTCATGTCTTTTTGGACGCGCCTTCCGGGATAGAGCGATGGATGCAAAGGAAAGGTAAAATGAAAGATCGGCAGATAGAGAACGATAGATGCGACATAGATAGCGGACTGGGTAGATAGAGACGGAAAAAACAGACAGTCAGGCAGACAGACAGATGATAGATACTGTGTAAATATATATATATATATATACATATATCCAAATGTCAGATATACATCCCCATGTTTTTTCTTGCAGGTTCCCAGCCCAACACCTTCCGTCAGCCCCAAACGCGCCACAGCACCAGGCAGGCGTTTGCTGGCGCTGGAGAGCCGGATCACGCGAAGCAAAGATAGCAGCGTGTCGAGTATCGTTGCTTGGGGAACACCAGCTGGAGGGGTACCTTACCATTGATGTATAGGTAAAACCATAGTTGCCCAAGGATCCCAATGGTAGACTATCATAGAAAACCAATGATTTACCTAGGAACATGATCTACGAATGGTGTTTTGTTCCACATCTATGTTAGTTTACATACCCTAGGGCAGATTTAAATGGTACATTAACTATCGGATGAACTATTTACAGGTTTGAGTGCCAAGTATTTATAGTGGGTTTTCCATTGTAACATATTATAACATATTAATTAACTAAACACATCGTTTTTTTGGTGGATTTACCAGCTAGCCATGGTTGACTAACGGAGGCTGTTCAGAATTTGCGACACATGGATGATGGATTGATTGCTATCCTTTCTTTGTAGGGCAGGATTGGCCAGGCCATGTTGGTTCTTAGATCTCATCCATTTAGGGATTGATTCAATAAATTTTTTTTTGGGGGGTAAGAGTTTGAACATCTCAAAACTTGTTTTATTTGACGTGATTTCTTTGGGTATCTTTGGATCTCATTTTCCAAAGGAGATAACGGGATATCACTGGATCTCTTTTTCATTAAAGACTGAAGATACTGTAACCTTTTGGTGGTTTTGAAATGCGGCAAGCGCAAGAATACATGCATACTTTTCTGAATGTTCAACCTGCAAAAAAAGAATTCCATGGGGATTCAAAACTTGAGTTCTGCTGTAGCCCCGGCCAAGCATCCCTTTTTTGGGAACATATATTTATGATATCATATCCCCAAACTGATTTGAAACGGGTCACTGAAGCGATAGTTTTTTGGGGGTTGGTTTGCTACGTTATTTCATAGTGGGCCCAGAGCCGCAGATCTAGGCATAGGTCAATACAAGATGCCCAATTCATTCGGGTGATCAACGTCCGTGACACCTTTTCGGGATGTCTACCGGGGGTACATGGTGTTGGTCACAAATCAAGCACATGTAAAATATAGATCAATTGCACAGAATTGCATACTAGTGCCTTCCCCCGATTTTCCTTAAATACCTTCAGAGGAACCCCCAAAATGAACAGATCCAATGTTATAGGTTTATAGTACAAAGTTGAAAGGAAGGGATGGCTTGATCTAATCACAACGCTTGGGGTATCCACTGACCCCGTACCAAAAACGAGGCTTTGTTGGCAAGCGCTGATGGCTTTTCCTGGTCCTTGATCGACGCAAATTTCCTGGTAGCATGGTGCAGCTTTGGACGACGGCTGGTCGTCCAGCGGGGCCCAAAGGGACTCGTTGATGGAACTCCAATGGGTTATTAACACCTATCAACCCTCATCAGAGGCTTATTCAGTCTCTTGGGCGGGGCAGCCTAAGACTTCCATCTGAATTCCTGCGAAGTCATCAGCAGATCTAAGACGAGTTTGATGTGGGTTTTCCCATGGCGAGAAGTCCAAAGAATACCAAATACCTCAATGAGGGAAAGACAACTTGCTTTTAGTGTCCCAATTTTTCCCACAATCTAATTGAATCGTTCCAGTTATGATGTTTTTATGATGCCAGTGATTTGTGAATGACCGTTTGGCCTTACTACTGATGATCATGAGCTCTTATCCAAACATGATGTATCATCATTCCTCACACTTGATCCAGCATAAGACCAGAGTCCTCACAGTTCATCAGTACAGTAAAACAATGCAAAACATATTCATCCTCATCATCACTGGCAGCATCATGATGATAGCACTTGACATTCGCAGACCTTTCGTCAATATCTTAACATTAAAATCATCTGGCTCCAGCTTCCGAGGACTATCAAATGATGTCTTTGTGTGCTTCCTTTCCATCATCCCAGTAGAATATTAATCGGAGATTAGGCAGATTAGTTAGAGGTGACAACAATCAAACTTGCAGGAAAGAACATCCCCGGGAGTTTGGAGTGGTGGGGTCAAATTCGATTCACGTTCCATCCATAAAACGCGAAGAAGAAGAAGATGATGATGATGAAGATGGTGATGAAGATGGTGATGATCCCAAGTGACATTTTTTCAGGTGATGGGCTAAGCACCCACTCATTGTTTTGGTGGATGGGTGACTTAGCCACACCAGATGCCCCAGGCCCCATCGGCTAAAGAGAAGTGCTGGAAGAAGGCGATGCTTGGCCATGGGTCAGTTCTTGGCAGTAGATGGGTAAGATTCGCTCTGGAAAATTCGGTGTGTTGGTTGAATCGCCATGAAGTTGTGACTGTCGGTGAATGAACCACCAACTTGATAGGGTTTTTCACAACCAACCAGAAACCTCCAATTAGTCATGTGGGAGAACTTCAGAAACCTTGTCAAGTTGCAATCTTCTGACCAAGTGCGACCTGTGGAAATGCGAACAGCGTTCCCAGGTCCCAGGCTTGGTCTGGAAGTACATTCTTGAATGAAGAAACCAATGGATTTCCTGTAAAGAAATCCCTCGAATCGACCCGCTGTTTCCGTTTTGGAACCAGTGCACCTTCCCGGGTTTGTTTTCTTCAGCAAAAACCAGCGACCTGACACCTGCCCGGCACTGCTCGCAGCTGAGGAATATCCACGCTTTCGATACCATGATTCCTTCCTTTGACCCGGCACCTTGATATTGATTGGTCATGAACTAGTTCTCCCAGATGCTCCATTTATGGAATATTGACCAACCTTTACCCAATCCTTTACCCCAAACATGACCCATAATCCAGGTAGATCTAGGTAGACTGGAGCACATTTGATCGGTAGTTTCAAACATTTGTTCCATCCTAATAGGATGATGATCCCAAGGTATAAGTAAGTGGCTTCCATGGTCGAAGCCACCAGTTATGGTGAAAGAATGGCGCAATGGGCCCAACAGTACTATTTCAAAGGGTGAAATGATGCTCAACCACTAGATTTTGGGATTTTTATTGGGTACGGCGGTATTATATATATTATATATATATATTTATATATACCCTGTGCGTCAACGACTAGTCTTTGTCTAGTCTTTTGTAGAAGACTAGACTTTGGCACCAAGACTAGACTTTGGCACCTCGACCAGACTTTGGCACTTGCAAGGCCCTGAGGTACCACT
>BGPT01000310.1:78917-91425 GCA_003297045.1 Symbiodinium sp. clade C Y103 | reverse complement strand
GGGTGAACCAAAAATTGATTTGAAATCATGCTCATTTCAAAGATTATGCTTATGATGCCAGGGCCAAGGTTCTTTCTGGATTCAAAACCCAAATTCCAATTTCAATTTTCTCAACGAGTGTCAAAAATAAATATACCTTGACCCCGATCAATCTGAGAAATGGCAGTCATGGGCGCACCGGCTGACACAAAGGCCATGCTGGATTGGACTTGCTGGAGCTCTCGCAGGACGAGACTGCCGAGGAGAACGAAAGGGGTGCCTACCGCCCTGGCCCTGCATGCCTGGCGTCCCGTAATTTGAAGACTATGGTGATTTTTTCCAACCAGTTGGATAGTTGGCTTAGAACTGCTCCAAATGTGTTGATCAATTCATCCAGGACATTTTGGTTTGTCAGGGTTGGTAGCTAGCCCCCATGGCAAAGCGGCGAAAAAGCAGAATGTCTGGTGAGAGGATGGCCCTGCTGAAGGCAGAGCTGCTCAACAAATTTTGGAATGTAAATCAAAACTATTTTGATCAAAGTACCTGCTCTGATCAATACAGTTTGATTTTCAAAATGGGCAAGCATTGTTGCGCAATGCCTACGTTTTCCGACACCACTGCATTTTCAAGTCTACTTCAAAAATTGTTGGAGGGGCCCCACAATTTACACCTGCCAAAAGCTTAAGACAATGTCTTAAGTGGATACATGCTACGTTNCTGCATTTTCAAGTCTACTTCAAAAATTGTTGGAGGGGCCCCACAATTTACACCTGCCAAAAGCTTAAGACAATGTCTTAAGTGGATACATGCTACGTTTTATATCTTGTCTCATAGTTGTATCTCGTTTTCTCCCCATCATCTCGATTGGCTGCAGGATCTGTATGAGGAAATGCTGACCACGCAGTTCATTTCTGAACGTCGCAAAGAGATCCGACACATCAAGGGACGTGGGCATGCCAGGGCCACAGTCTGAACAACAGTTCACCTGTGTGTGGGGCCCATTTCATGAGCACGAGCTTGATCATGCAATTGGAAACAAAGACTTAGTCATTGACGCTCAGGGTATATACCATTACATATACGCTGTAGTTTCCTCTAGAATTTCAGGTAGGTTAACCCCCCGTTAGAAGAAAGAAATTCTGAATCTTACGTTTTTCGGAAAACCGTGGGGAGACTTTGTGGTACCCCCACATGTTTCTAGAGAGACCACTTTTGGACCTCTTGAGTGGTAAGAGACTGATATTCTGTGAAAATAATATAATGCCGTTTTGGCTTAAGTGGCATAAAATCTACGAGATGCTGAAATAAAATCTATGAGACAAAACTTTGGGGACCCAACCTAACAACAAAAGTGACCTTGCACGACCCCCAGAGGTTGGTTTAGACTTTTGCCACTATTTGTAGAGGCTAGATTTAGGTCATTTTTTGGGCTTATGGGTTGTTTTTGGCAATTTCGACCTTGTCTTGGGCTTATGTTGGGCCATTTGGGGCCTTTGGTGGGCCTATGTTGGGCTACACAAATTCCCATATTTGTGGGGCACGAATGTTGGGGTTTTCGTGCCCCACAAATTTGGTGTCTGACAGTGCTGATTTTGGGATGTTGGAGTCACATTCAAGGTTGTCAGGACCATTCAGGACCGATGTTGGGCCATTTAGGGGCTATGGTGGACCGATGTTGGGCCAAAGCAAGCCTGTAAAAAACCCTCAACGGGACAGGTTTCCCGTTGAGGGTTTTTTTGGTAGGGGCTTTGGGTCAGTCTTTGGCAATTTCGACCTTGTCTTGGGCTTATGTTGGGCCATTTGGGGGCTTTGGGGGGCCATGGTGGGCCTATGTTGGGCTAGACAAATTCCCATATTTGTGGGGCACGAATGTTGGGGTTTTCGTGCCCCACAAATTTGGTGCCTGACAATGCNCCTATGTTGGGCTAGACAAATTCCCATATTTGTGGGGCACGAATGTTGGGGTTTTCGTGCCCCACAAATTTGGTGCCTGACAATGCTAATTTTAGGATGTTCAATTGATGAAATGTTTCCAGCAGTTTTGACTAAAAAGGAAGCCCGAAAAAAACCCAACCAAAACCAGTTTTGGTTGGACCTTTTTTTTCTTAAGGACATGGCATTCCAGCCCGAAAATTGCCAGTAGACAAGAAGAAGTATGATAAAACAATGATAGATACCAAGGCAAGAGCATGTTCAATTGATGAAATGTTTCCAGCAGTTTTGACTAAAAAGGAAGCCCGAAAAAGCCCCAACCAAAACCAGTTTTGGTTGGACCTTTTCTTTCTTAAGGACATGGCATTCCAGCCCGAAAATTGCCAGTAGAAATACAGGACCCACTTCGAAGAGCCCCTCCAATTTTCTACCTGGCGTTTTGCAAACCAGGTTACGAATATGCCTTTCAGTGAGAGTGAGATTTTCTAGTATGCCTGATTTTGGTTTGATCTCAGTGGGTGATTTTCTTGGGTCCCAAAGTGTGTGACCATTCATTTTCTAGTAGAAAATCAGGTAAGCCAACCCGACCCTGTGAACTCGTACCCGGATATTAAACGTCTATCTACTTAAAGCGAGGTTTCAAGTAATTAGGTTATTTTATAAGATGTGGTTTGCTTTTACGGCTGTTGATTCCATTCGCGCAGTAGGATCGACACATTGTCTTGGCAGCAGCGCTTAGGTCTTCACCTTCGTGAACTTGACTGGTCAAACCGTCACAGAGGCAGAGGCCAGGCAGACCAATCCCAATATTTCAAGTGATTGACTGAAATACCTCATAAGAACAAACTGATTGATAGGGAAAAAGATTCAAATGCATCATCATCATCACAGGTCTTTTTGAAACAATGCAATGAATAAGTTCCCCAACTGCAGAGGTGGACAAGGTTACGAACTACAAGTTCCTGCTGGACTACTTGGCGACGTTCACTGGCAATTTGCCAACACAAGCGGAGGTGGAGGCCATGGTGCCAGGGTTCCAAGACAGTATTTTTTTTGGATTGGGGATGATGATGATAGAACCATGCGTAGTCCTTATGGAGGAGGATGCCCACATTCTTATTTGCTGCCTGTTTGGATTTTCATTCATCCAAATATAAGTTCACGATCAAGCTAGCCGGGATAGGACTGCCCCTCACATGCTTTCGACGTCAGGAGGTCCTGGCCAAGATCTCTTCGGAGAAGGTGCTGAACAACTTCGATAGCTTTGGGAAGCATCAGGCACACACTGTTGTGAGCTTGCCATCGATTAATATTGGCTTTTTCAATCTTGTAACATTTGTTTTTCACTGGGGAGAAAAGTCGATGGTTGAACTGATGTGGTTCCATCTTGTTCCAATGGGATTTGAACTGCGTTTGTTGTCAATGTGAACTGCCATGGTAATTTTACTGGGCAGGCCGATGAACATTTTACAACTCAGCAAGTTACATCTTTCATCCTCCCAGAATTTATCATGGAGTTGAATGCCCTAAATTGAGACAGTTTCTTGAACCTTTGTTGCAAATGTAACCCATGCAATAGCGACCCACATATAACACATTCCCACTCCCACACAACATCCTAAACTATGATGTTTTTGAGGGGTGTAATTACTGATTTTGATTACAAGCCATGTACATCAATTTTGTGACTATTATGTTTTGTATATAATTTCATGGCATATATAGCTGGGTGTTTCAGAAGCCTGGGGCTAACCCTGAAATCCTTCTTTCCTTCCCACCGATGGCCAAGAAGTGGGATGATAAATGGCCTCTGCAATTCTGCGATTCTGTAGGTGCTTGCGCATGCCTGCAGGCTTGGAGCATCATCGAAGGGGGCCAACATAGATCTCTGGCCTCCTATGTGTGCAACCGTGCTATCCGTACAAAGTCTGCTCGGTCCAGCCCCCAGGTGTTGGATGTGAGTGATAGTTCCTCCACTACTTATGCACACAAATTCAACATAGACTTCCTTTCGACATGAATTGAATGGGATCATGATACAATGCAATAGGATTTGCTATGATGATCAAACTGCTGTTTGTGGTGCTTCGTCGGTTCGTTGATGTGAGGCAGGGTCACTCAAACATGGCCGGGCTGAAGCAGCTAGTTCTTATGAAGTTGAAGGCTCCAGGGGTCGGGGTTTATTAGTACTCAATGTTGCTTTAGGTCAATTTACACAAAGACACGCCATGTTATCGGGACGCTTGTTAAAGAAAAGCTGCACCCTTCACTTTTAACAAGTGTCTTGGAACACCTGTCCCAAAAAAGCACAATGCTATGTCTCAACCTTTATGAATATTAGGTGCCTTCAACTGGAAATTCCAAACCCAAAGTCTTTGATTAGAACGCTTTACACTCACTTTGGGAAGTTTGAAATACTTGCAGGTCAACATGCACACGCCCGTCCCCAGGAGAAAGGACTGTTGGACGATTCCGGCAAAAAGATTCCAACATATGGAAGGTCCCGGGAGCGCCTGGATTCTGCTGAGAAGGCGTGTGTGCCAGCGTCCTCATCAGGGCAGTGAAGCAACATATCAAGGAAACCACTCTTCTATTTCTGGGGAGGGAGCTGGTGTGTATTTTGTAGCATTTCGTAGTTCAACATCTTCAACATCATTTTTTCCAATAAAATGTCTTTTTGACCTCACAGGATAGTACCGTGAACAATAGGCCCATTCTCCACCGATGAGTCAAAATCTGCTATGGGCTTCTGCCTTGTGCCAGGAAAATGGAGAAAAGCAGCCAGCAGAAGTTCCACCGTCCCAACCTCGTGAGTTACTTGAGGGTGAGCCGCCCAAGAAGAAAAAAAGAACCAAAGAGTCATTTCCTCCTCCAGATCGACTCCCCTCTTCCGAGTACTATTCAGAAAGTGAAGATAGTGATGACGAAGGGGGGGATGGAAATGAGATGGGCAAGCCAGTGACCTTGCATGAAGAGTTGCATGAAGAACTGTATGGTTCAACTCCAAAAAAGTCTGTTGATCGAGCAGGGTCGGGAGACGTTGCACTGACTGAAGTGGAGAACACACCTGGTGGACAAACGATCGATGATAGTGACGATGATGACGTAGTGGAAAAGTCTACTGCTGAGCCTTCGCAAAACACTACGGGTGCACACAAGGACCAACCCCATTGATCATTTTGAGTAATGCCTCATGGTTGCTTCTTGTCGTGACATTTTTTATCTATGATATGCGCTAGCTGTCAAACCCTCTGACTTGGTGGGTATGATCGTCGGTCCGCCACGCCAGGATACCCGACCTCTCACGACGGAAATTGCCAAGCTCCCAGATAGCTCAATTCAAGCCCAAGTCTTCACACAGATTCACAGGATGAAATCTACAAACGATTTACATGCAGATGGCTTGGTGCAGGCTAGGCGGATGTATATTCATGGTGGATTCTCACATGGAGTCCCACAATTTCATTAAATATAATTGCAATTTCTCGATGCAACTTGCACCGTTGAAAAAGAAACAATTCTCCCAGTGAAGTTGTTGATTTCGAGTCAGGCTCAGAGGGTGATGAAAAGGGCCGCGAAAGCGAAAGGAGATCCGCAGGATGAACAGGATGAGGACTCTGATGCAAAATACAAAGCTGAGGCATATGATGATGGCATGCCCAAGGGCAACAGAAAGGGCCGTGGGCGGGGAAGGGGCAAAAGCAAAGGGAAAGGCAAGTCTCGAGGAAAGGGGATGGGGAAGCCAACTGAAACAACAGAGGCACCAAATGAAACAAAGGCCGAGGAGAAACAGGATCAGCTTTCAGGAGTATCCCCCGAATGCAGCAAGGAAAGCAACAACGAAAAGTCAGATTCCGATCAGGAGGGCAAAAAGCCAGTGAGGGCATCTGCTTCACAGGAAGCTGTCCGTGGTACCCCTGAGAAAAAGAAACAGAAACAGAGAGACAAAGAACCAAAGACACGGAAGAACACACCACTCAAGGGACGATCACCCAAGCAAATCAAGAAGGCAGTGGCAGCAACGAAGAAATCCACCCCCCAGGACTGAAACTCTTAATGCGTATATATTCTACTTGGCGGCATTGATAGAATGACTATATTCATTATGATGTCAATATAGGGGGTAAACACTGCTAGGACTTGCTCGCAGCTGCCCGTCCTTCTTTGCGTCACTTTGATCCGCCAGAAGACTGGGCCAGCAAAAAGTCATTTCCTCAGCAGGGCCCCATTCACAATCCCAAGGCTTTGTTGTTTCAAGATTTCAGTTCGAATCCATTGAGCTTTAGGTCTTTCACGCTTCGACACCCACATGGAGAGCTGAAACAAGCTGGTGATGGTTTGAACGTGTGTTCAATTGGCGTTATGTTGGCACCTTAGCGAATCATTTTTCGCATGTCACACACACACAAAGTACAGCCAGCTTTGGTGAGCGTTAATTGAACACATGGTCAGCCTCAGGATGGACAGAGGGGCGACATTCTACGTTTACAAAGTGCCCGCATCCCGTGTGACGGCGCTCAATGAGCGGAGTTTGGCCCCACTACCAGTGTCAGTCTTTCGGCTTATAGGTATCGTTTGACCAAGAAGCATGGGCACAACAGAAATGAACCATGTTTTTCGTAATGTGCTGGAGCTCACTTCTCAGCCAAGCCTCACTCCCTAAGCTTCCGTCCATGTGCTCGCTCACGCTTGCTGAGGTCAACAAGCTGGAAGGTGTCAGCCTAGGATGGGCAAAATTTGGTGGAGTCGGTGAAGCGTTGGAGCCACAGTTTGGCACAATCCAGCGCAATTTCGGCCTACCCCCCCCCAAAAAATGAGTATTGCTAAATCACCAAACTTAACAAAACGGGGCCCGGGCATTCAGTAATGTGGACTTATCACAATGCTGCAAACTTAACACATAGATCATACATTTCCAATGGCACGGCTAAGGTGGAGAATCGCCATGATGGTGGCTGGTTGGGAAGCTTTGGCGCCGACCATGGAAACCGAAACTGACTGATATGGGAGTATCACCTGAGCATCACCTTTAGGGACTAGCAGCGCTGGCCTGGCTGATTCATCAACAAAAAACAACAGTTCCATAAGACATAGAACATACATAAATAGTAAAAATCAACCTTTGTGTTTTTGTTGTTGCAGTCTAAAATAGATCTTCGTGACGCGGCTTGGCTTTGCCTTCTCAGTTTGGGTGCTGCTGTAGTGTGTGCGCTGGCAAACGTTTGCCGGTGAAATCTGGTTTTGGGCATCAATGGGGGTCTCAACGATCGTGATGCAAAAGCTAGCTGTTGTGAATCAACTGCATGCTGTCTTGTAGTGTGGCCAAAGTGGCTGCTATGTGATATGGTAGAATGGTCGGCCTTTTTTTTTTACATCCATCTAATGTGGTGATTGGATCAAGCGAAGTGGGTTGCCAACGTTTCATAGCTGCCCAACTTACAGTCCAACCATGCCTCCGGCGAACAAACGCTGGCGTGAGTCACCCTTGGCAATGTCTCCAAGGGCTATCGCCATGTTACTCACTTTGGGATGCCCGATATTAATGCTACTTGCCTCACATATGTTAAAATTGTTAGGGATGCGCAGCCTGACCACCACCTAAATAAAATCACCAGTTGTAATATGGGCATGTCTCAAACTGAGGTGCCCTTTCTTCCCTTTAAAATAACAATTTTGGTGCCCTTTTTTCCCTTCAAAGTGACCATTTTGGAGTCAAAAAAGGGCACCATTTTGGAGTCAAAACAGGGCACTTTATTTTGGGACATGCCCATATGTTTTCTGGTTTTGACTGCCCGTGCCAAAGGTTGCATTGCGTGGACTTTGTGTGCCAGAACACAGCCGAGAGTGGCTCATCCAGGGTTGGGAACTCAGGAATGGTTTCTCATGTGTACTTCAGCTGACGCTTCTCAAAAAATATTCACCATTTAGACAAAAGCATAAGTAAGAAAAATTCAACCTTCAAGGGGATATGCATAGACAGGCTGACAGCATGCGCAAAGTCTTTTTGAGCCCCTTTGCCCAGACTTTGGACTACGTGGATGTCTTCGGCGGCAAAGCTGCCGTATCTCATGGATTCAGTCCTTGCCTCATGTTACAGTTGACAATAGTTTGCAGCTTTTGCCCAAAAACGACTTGGATTCCCAATCGTTACAATGTGTATATATATATATATATATATCTCAATTCTTTGGATGCCCTCCACCCTGGCTGAAAAAGTTCCTTTAGTTTTCACCAGCCAGCCTCACTCAGGCAATCAAGGTGCTCGTGGGCGCGCCCCTGAGATGCTGAAAGCTCCAGTGTTTTCCAGAACGTCATAGCAGCGTAGCTGTTCCTTTGATTGGCCCACGTGGCCCGGCTGACTGAGGGAACTCTATGATGTGGAAGCACATCAAAGGTCAAACGACATTTTGAGCACGAAGCTTTGGCTACATATGAAATTGTACGTGGTATGAAGTGAGTGGCCTGGTGGTGAGAATTAGTATACGTGAAAAGCACCCCGAAATTAAGTGTATGTTGTGTCCCATTCATATGAGCACTTCTTAATTTATATCAATATCAATAGCGTAAGGATGCTCAATTATATATACCCATGCTATCAATCAATGTCTATAGGGATATAATCGGGATATATTGGGATATGGATACAATTGGGATGTAATGGGAAAATAGTTGGATTTTTTTTTCGCTATTCGGACATGACTGGAAAATCCCCGAACTGAATGACATTTCCTAGCTGGGAAAAAACACCAATATTGGACATAAGCTGAACTGGCTGTGTTTGGCTGGGCTGGCCCACCTCTGCCCACTAAGGAGGGGATTCCTGAAGTTGATTCAGCTCGTGTTGAAAACACGGGCTGACGGGCTGATTCACTGTGGACCGCCATGCTCTACTTGGGTGTGGGTGAATCGTGCGACATCCAAACGGTCGCGTGATTCACCAGCTGGTGATGCCTCAGTCCCATCTGTAGCTTCTAGCAACTTGTTTCTTGGATTCAATGTTGTTTGGATCTGATCAAACACCACACACAAATCCACCACAAATCATGTTAATAGATTTTTTTTTGAGCACGGGAAAAAAATGAAAATGTCATGAGGAGTGAATTCAATTTCCAGGGTTCAAAGGCAAAACATGCTGGGTTGCTTATCGTCTCTCGTTTTTCCCACATGTGTCTATTCGATGTGTAGCCCTGTGGCCCTGTTGGTTGTTTCTTTCCACGTGTGTTTATTCGACATGTAGTACTGTAGCCCTGTGGCCCGGCCGAGGATAACATGTCGATTGGTTTTAGTGCTGATGCTGGCCGCGTGCCGATACTTGTACACACTGGTGGAGCAACCAAGATCTTCACTTATGCCCTGGTTTCAGCTATTTGTGAAACTCTCGCAGCTACTGGCAAACCTATTTGGATTGGCCTGGCGACAGACCAGTATGTTTGACCCTTATTTGTTCTGATATGCACCGGCCCTGTTTGAAAGCTTCCAAGAAAATCTTATGAAATCTATTTCTCCACAAGCATTGGATGAAGCCAATCGGACTATGAGGCATGTAATGCAAGACCACCAATGATTAGTCAGAAGCTAATTTCAACAAGTGACCTGAAAGCCACTTTTGGATACTTTTGTTCTCCTCATAAGAGCCTGTCAAGTCACTTGTTGAAATTGGCCCTATGATTAGGATTCCATTACACCGGTCCCTCGCAATTTCAGGTCCATGGGAAGCTGGGGTGGCTACTCACCGAAACCAAGTCTCTTGTTTGGGACAGCGTGCGGCCCCCAGTGAGCAAGTGAAGTCTCGGTCCTGAGATCTTGCAAATGCAGTTGGCTTCACCCTGGGCATGTTTTGACCATTCAAGCAAAGTACGCTTTTGCATATGTCGCAGGATGTGTTGAATTTGATTTTCATACTCAGTGAGTGCCTAAACTTTAAACCTTTTTTCCACTAAACACACATTTCAACAAGTGACCTGAGAACCCTTTTTTGGATCCAAAAAAAGGGTTCTCAGGTCACTTGTTGAAATGTCATAAAATGGTCTCACAAGAAGAAGTTTAAACTTTATTTTCGGGAGATACTCACTGAGTAGGAATTTGGAGTTGCCATGAGCTTCATTTATGTTAACTTGTTACTTGTCTTTTTGGTATCAACAATAACACAGTTACGCGCCCCCTCAGGACCCAAGGAAAATTGCTTGCTTTTTTCTGGCAATAGGAAACTCACTGAGTAAGGACATGTTTCAACATGTCAACTTAAATGTCACCATCTCCACGTGAACATGCTTTGAAACCTGCGCTCATTACTAAGGCCTTGGTCGGGAGGCTTGTATCGAAAGCTCACAAAGGCTCAACGGGAGAAGTTGAGGAAACGCTTGCAAAAAAAGGGTTTGTCCCTGGTGAAAGTCTACCGGGATCAGCGTGGCAGAAAGAGAGTGTCCATGTCTTAGCCAAATTCAAGAGAACGAGACAGCCATCACTGAAGTTTGATTTGTGATTTTTTGTTAGCTTCCCCAAATGAAAAGCTTGAAGCAACATCATTAGTCCAGTGTGCAGAGGGTTGTTGTTGTCTTCAATGACAGAGTTTGGAATTTCTTTATTCTTCACTTGAGAAGATCTTGGAAACTCGTGGTCTGAAGTCCGTAGCTGTCTGCACCATTTCTCAGCTAAGGCAGGGCACAAAAGCACTCAAAAGTTCACAAGTATATCCTAGAGGGTATGGAAAGGAAGTGGCCCGCCTTCACCTCTCATATGTTGTAGCTCGGATTCAACATGATGATGGCATGGGGAAACAACATTGTTTTAGTGAGAAAGTCACTGTCTTGGCCGTGGCTGGTGTCCTATCCTTCCCTAGGCAAAGAACAAAGGAGCTCTCCGCGAATACGTGGCAAAACGTTTCCCAAAGGAGCCTTCACAAAAAGAGTTGCTGAAACTCTTTCGTCAAGTTTCTTGGCCAAGAACCCTGTAACAGTAGCTGGACCCAAACAATTCATGGGGTCTCATCTCGTTTTAATCTAGGAAAGTTTGAAACAAATTGTCCTTGGGATAGTTGGCCACAGTTATCCACAACAAACAATAAATCCTCACCTTCTGAACAGTGCTCTCTCTGCTACAATAACAGTATTCGTGACTATGGACCCCCAAAATGAAGAGATCCAGTATTAGCCCATGGTTTCTAATAAAATTATATTTGATGTATTTTGAAAGCTTGGTATAGATCAAAATCTATGCCCTATGGAACCATGAGATTTTTAAAGTAGGTTGTCAGCCTCCACCATCTAATGTGGGTATTCAATTGGGTACCCAATTGTGACCCATACCCATATGACTTCAGGTAAGGGCTACCATGGCAAGGGTTATCTTCAAAATTTTCAAGTCGGGTGGGCCAAGGAATTCCGACAAAAACCCAGGAACAATAATAGCAAATACGGGGTTTGCTTTTTTATGATATACACCTTCAGTCCAAACCACCTTCATTGCGTTCCCTACCCCCCCTCAGTACTTGGGCACCACTATATCTCCATTCCATCACAGTTGTCCTTTGTTGTTTTACCAGTGGTTGTGAAGATAATCATATCTATACCAGGATTTTTTAACAAGTAGGTCAGGGCCCACATATCCTTATCAGCCCAGGCGCCGAGCATCGATTCGGAGCAGTGGCAATGTGGAGACCTGGCCCAAATCCGGGACTTCTTGCGGGAGCAAAGGGACCTAGGCAATTACCTGCCTACTATTCCCATTGGACTGGACTAATTAAAAGGTGTTCTCATGAAAATGCAAAGCAATGATGCAAGTTCTCAACTGTGCTTGTAAGCACAGTGTTTCAGTCAGGGAAGGCAAATTGAGTCGTCAATCAGCTAAGAACATACTAAGATGCAAAANTGATGCAAGTTCTCAACTGTGCTTGTAAGCACAGTGTTTCAGTCAGGGAAGGCAAATTGAGTCGTCAATCAGCTAAGAACATACTAAGATGCAAAAAAAACATAGCCTCCACACTTTTTCGGGAATCAACTGGTTCATATTCGTTCACACTGGTTCCTTCCCGGCCAATGCGGTTTTATNACCAGACTTTGGCGTGGAACGACCAGACTTTGGCGTGGAAAGACCGTGGTTTGTCACCCCCCAAAAGTGCCTCCAAATCCTGAAATTTTGGAAATTTTGGAACCCAGAAATGTTGGGCCGTGGCGCCGCCGTGGCGCAACCGTGGAACGACCAGACTTTGGCGTGGAACGACCAGACTTTGGCGTGGAAAGACCGTGGTTTGTCACCCCCCAAAAGTGCCTCCAAATCCTGAAATTTTGGAAAAAAATGAAGTTGATATGGGTTCATTTGGGATTCATTTCGTGACAGCTGCTGTCAATCCAATCAGTGCAGGTGAAGGTTTGACACCCAGGTCAAGACACAAAACACCACNGATATGGGTTCATTTGGGATTCATTTCGTGACAGCTGCTGTCAATCCAATCAGTGCAGGTGAAGGTTTGACACCCAGGTCAAGACACAAAACACCACCATTTTGGGTTTCTGAACGTGTTAACAAAGGAATTCGCCAGTGGTGCTAGGAAGCCCTGTCACAATATTTGCAATACTGGATGGAGGGCTCAAAAAAACTA
>BGPT01000310.1:67103-78898 GCA_003297045.1 Symbiodinium sp. clade C Y103 | reverse complement strand
CAATATTTGCAATACTGGATGGAGGGCTCAAAAAAACTATAGTTGGTGCTGTGGGGGACTCTGCCCTTAGAGCAATTGCAATGGGCAAGAAGAACCTACAGCTGGACGAGGGTCTTGCAGATCCAGTCCAGGCAGCCTTGCTCAAAGCTGCAGCAAGGCAAATGCGGTGCTCGAAAGAAAAGCCTGAGGAGAAGGCAGAAGGACTCCATCCAATTGACACCACCGGATTGGGACAGGTTGTCGGTTTTCAACAGAAACTGGTTTCCATCTTAGGCCTAGAGTTCGTCTAGTGACACATGATCTCCTGTCTTGGTAGCTCCATGGCATGATCTGGGGGGGATTGGCTAAGTTCAACGTGTCAATCAGTCATTCCAAAATGACGGACTTTGTTGACACAAAGCTGGGTTTGGTAAACAACCCTTGTGGTACCAAATGGGATCAGTTTTCCACATAGGCTATTCAGCAGCTGCACTCCTGTAGTTGTGCAACCATATGAGATGAATAATAAGATGATATCACTACTATCTACTACATGCAAATTTTCATATCTCCATTATCGACGCCCATGAATTTCACCTGACCCGCTTCGATAGATACTACAAGATGTACATGTGCACGCGCAGACACAAACACACACACACACATGTCGTCATGTGTCACAACTATACTATGATAGAAAATGATTCACACGCAAACACGCACAGACACACGCCCATGCACTACACAGGATGTAATCCACCTACCACCGACGCAGGAGACGATGCAGGGACAAAGGCTGATGACACTGCAGTGAATGAAGCCAGCACTGCGCTTGCAGAGTTGGGCAATGACCGACCGACCAAACGGTTGAGGAGGGCAATGGAGGCTGACTTTCAAAGCATGGACACCCAGGAGACCTTAGTGCTCGGTGAAGATGTTCCTGGGACCCCTGCATATGAAGTTGGGAAAGACGACAAGCCAGAGAAAGCCAAGAAAGAGAAGAAATCAAAGAAGGAAAAGAAAGCCACGACTACCAACGATGCAGACAAGGCAGAGACAGCGAAGAATGCAGACAAGGCAGAGAGAGCGAAGAATGCAGATAAGGCAGAGACAGCGAAGAATGCAGGGAAGGCAAAGAGAGAGAAGAATGCAGATGAGGCCGAGACAGGGAAGAATGCAGACAAGCCAAAGAGGGCAAAGACTGCAGATGAGGCAGAGAGAGCGAAGAATGCAGACAAGGCAGAGCGACCGAAGAATGCAGATAAGGCAGAGACAGCGAAGAATGCAGGGAAGGCAAAGAGAGAGAAGAATGCAGATGAGGCCGAGACAGCGAAGAATGCAGACAAGGCAAAGAGGGCAAAGAATGCAGATGAGGCAGAGACAGCGAAGAATGCAAGTGAGGCAGAGAGAGCGAAGAATGCAGATGAGGCAGAGACAGCGAAGAATGCAGACAAGGCAAAGAGAGAGAAGAATGCAGACAAGGCAAAGCGAGCGAAGAAGCCAGAGAAGGCAGAGATAGCAAACAATGCAGACAAGGCAGAGAGAGCGAAGAATGCAGGTAAGGCAGAGACAGCGAAGAATGCAGATGAGGCAGAGAGAGGGAAGAATGCAGACCAAGCGGAGACACAGGCTAACATGGCTCAGGCAAGGGCTGAGCTGGCTATCTCTGAAGATGAAGGTGGTGATGAAAGTGACTTTTGTCCCCGTGAGCTCAACTTTGACGGGATGGAGGTTGAAAGCAATGCCACCGCTGACTTGGAAGCCGTGGGTGCAAAGCTTTGGGAATCCGATGATGCCTGTGATGAGGACACGCTTCGTGATGATGAACAGAGAAGCACCAAGGAAAAGGAGCAACCAAAGCCGGAGTCCAAGATGGAAGTTCAGAAAGTCAACGACGCAAAGGTCCAAGAGCAGCTGGCCAAAGAAATGAGAGAACAGGAAGCCAAGGATAAGGATGGTTTGGCCAAAGAGGCCAGGCTCAAAGAACACTTGGCAAAGGAACTGGAGAAGGAGAAGCGGAAAGCTACTAAGGTGAAAAAGGAGACAGAGAAGGAGATCAAAGGGAACGAGGAGCCCAGTGTCAATCAGAGCAAGAGTGGTGAGGAGGAAAAGAAGCGTCCTATTGCCACTCCCCAGGCTGCAGCACAGCACCCGAAACCAGAGCCAGGAATTGTCAGAAAAAGCTCTTCGATGACAGCCGTTGCCGAAGTCTTGAACCGATCCAACACTGAGGACTTGTCACCTCCAACTCCACCGCCATGCAGTGTGACCAGGTCACATGGCGCCCCAGAGAATGCCCAGGGCGACACCGAGAAGGCCAATGGCAACACCGAGAAGCCCAAGAGTGAGACTGAGAATGCCAAAGATGACGAGAGCAGTGACGAGGAGACCCCGAACCCTCACAAGGACTTGGAAGATATTCCGACAGAAACCCGCCTAGCCATGGTTTCAAAGGGACCGAGGAAGAGAACCAAGGAACAGTTGGCAGTCCACCGGAAGAAACAAAGTTTCTACAGAACGTTGGTTAGTACGGGGCTTAAGTGAACATGTGTGAATTCAACATGAATTTGCACATAGATGTACTACATAGCACTGTGCGTGGTGGCAAATTCAAGAAAACATTTAGAAACTTCTATTCTAGACATATACCTTTCCTTTTCCATCATACCCCATCCAAGGCTCAAGAAGCCCTCCTGAAATTCGTTCTATGGCCGCCAACGCACGGGCAAGCAGCTTGGCGTTCTAACTCTTGTGGGTATGATGACGCAGTCATTTCTATTTTGCATGGTGCATGAATGCAAGTATAACACACACACACACACACACACACCCGCACACAATATGCACATGTGCGCAAAGCCATGTAGAGGGCAGTGGGGGTGGGAGAAATGAGAGCACGGCCGCAAGGCACCAACAAGAATGAGATGCTGCAGGTCCTCTATGAGCAGTGGGTCCAGTCGGGTGGCAAGTGGGAAACTTCGCAGCTTGTGATACAAGCACGCTCCACCATCAAAGGCGATGGATGCTCCGAGCTGACATCGTGAAGAAGTACGGGTGTGAGGTGACGGCTGATGAGCTGATCCATTCCAAAGAAAGCGATCCGGCTTTGCGCCGCACCCAGGTGCGGGACCACCCGGAGTTGCCGGGGCGAGCAGACTTGAGACTCTATCTATGCTGGGATAGTTCCTTTGAGACCGACACTGAGGATGTGCTGATCAGCGAGATGTTGGAAGTGGCCCAGAAAGATTCCCATGGACGTGGACGAAGCAAAGACAGGAAGAAGAAGAAGGACAAAAGGAGAGACAGAGGAGGTCCACCTCGTCCAGCCAGAGCTCTCCCAGCAGTTCCAGCAGCCAATCGAGCAAGAGCAGCCGGGATTCTGACAGTTCGTCGTCAAAATCCAGAAAGGCAGCCACCAAGGTCACCAAGAACGAAGAAAAGCAAGAAGGGCAAAAAGGAGGGCAAGTCAAAGCCAGGGTCCTCACCCGCTCGGTCAGTAGCGACAAGGCTCTCGAAGCAGGCGATTCAAAAGGCCGAGAAGGAGAGGCAGAAGGCAGAAGAGCAAGCAGAAAAGAAACGGCAAAAGGAAGAGGAAACAGCAGCAAAGAAACGTCAAAAGGATGAAGAGAATGAGAAGAAGAAGGCCGAGAAGGAGCAAAAGCAGCAAGTCGAGAAGGAGAAGCAAAAGATCCGAGCAAGTGGCAAAAAGGCCAGGGAAATGGGGTTAGTGCCATATAGTACCTGGATGTAGCTAGTATGATTTGCTTGCAAACACAAAACGTTGCCTGCATGCATGCATGCATGCAATCCATTGCCAGAACCCGCAATTTTTTCATTGCATATATGCTGTGCTTGCTAGCTGTTTATTAGTTTCCCGATTCCCTTTTGTCTCTGTTGGTTTTGTGGCCCAGCACGGTCAAGTCCCACCGCAATCATAGTCCAGAATTGGATGGTAAAACGTCCCACCAATCAAATTTGACAAGAGCTTATCATGATTAAGGAATTTCTGATCCAATTTGGAGACAAACCGCCCAGATCACATTTGTTCACCCAGGTGCTGAACCAGTTGCAGCAAGCCATCCAGGATCTTGCCAAGAAAGAAGCAAAGGCTCAGAACATGTAACCTTGGTTGAAAGGGTTTGTTTATGTTTTTTCCCAAGACAGGCCACTCACTCAGTGTAAGGGGTACTGGGAATAGATCATTTGGAGCTATACCAGCAGGATCACCAACAAAATTGGTCCACTTATCCCAAAAAAATCGAGGGTTGCAATGATATGACTATAAGCGAAAATTTGTGGTGTAGGCAAACCAGAAAATAATGCATGAAAATACAATTTTTACTTCATTGCTCGGCTATGGGTATCGATCGTCAAAGTGATTCAGAGTTACAGAGTTACTATTTTTTCCCGGGCCTATCAGGGTACCATGGTTTCGTCATGTTTCGTCCAATTTCATTTTTACGATTTCTTAATCTGTATCTTAAGGATCATCAACATGTCTTCTATGGGATCTGCCATCCCACATGTCAAGCTTTCAGGGACAATCCCATATGTTGACCACATTCAACCTATCCATTTGGTGGGTCCAATAACCAGTCAAAATCAAAAACGTTTATGATAGCACACCCAGGGGCCCATAGAATGAACGATTAGATCCAATATTAAACAATTTTTGGTGTTTTTTTTTATCTTTGGAGAAAATGGGTTCTGACAAACCAACAAATCCCAGCGCGATTCTTCGCATAATTCTGATCAGTTCATGTTTTTTTGAAATGATAAATCCAACACTAAACCAACTCACTCATCAACCATGTGGTAGTTATTTGGCAGCATCCCAAATGGGTGTCCATTGGGTGTGGTTATGGTTGGGTTTATCACACCACCCAGCACAAGTTTCTAGTGGCTCCTGACATGCTTCCATTTCAATTTCTCAGGGATGCTATGAGATACCAGTACTCTGTGGGATATATTATATATACGGATATGATAAACGGATATCAATGGACCAGTGGGGAAAACCACCAAATATCACAAGTTATCCCATATCGATATCAATCTCATTTGGATCTTCCATGGACCATTCATTGAAGGGTCTACAAAACCCAAAACAAACCAACATATACCAATCAACATCGGGATTCTGACAAAATAATTTTCTCTTGAATGGTTGGAACCCTCATTATTTCTGAAACCCATATCCAACGATAATGCTGTTGCTGCCGGGATCCAAGGTCTGCTGGATTCCGAGACGCCGCCCTGTTGGTGGTGTCCGAGCAGAAGACGCCGCTGATAAATGCGAGGACGAACCTGCAGGGTGCAGTCGACAAGGATTCAGTCATATCCCCAAAAATCACATGCCTATGCTTGTTGGCTTTTATTTCTTCATTCAATGCTGCAACATTCAGAAACACTCTGTGAAGATTGATTTGTTCCCCAATATTTGTTTGCAACCTTTGGCTGAGGTGAGTGAGATTCCCGCTCTGGTGACCGATGCTGAGTCGGCAATTTGCCAGTTCAAAGCTTGCAAGAACGCTGGACAACTGGGATGAAAACCCCGGTGTTTAAAAACATGGTTGATTGAGCCCGGAGGATTTCTCCGAAGTTGAAATAAAAGGGTTGGTATCCAGCTCGAAGTAGTTTTTGGATACGTGGGGGATGCCACAGGGACGCCCATGGCTCACAAAGAACAAACATTTTCATTGTTGACAGGCCCTGAACGGCATCAGATCTGATAATAGTATTTGCGTTTTCTTTGGCTGGGGGTCCTGTGTGGTAAGTGAAGTTGAGTCAAAAAAGACTCAGCTTGTTTCCATGGAATGGAACTTTGAAACCAACGGAGATTTGTCTCCAACTGGGAGGGACTTGATGTCTTGATGAACCTTCGCGAAGCGTGTTCGCAGGGATGGCCGAAAATCAACATTGCATAATTGATGCCCATGTTAAAACACCAATCCAAAAAAACAACAGTATGGGGAAAGCATGATTCAAGACATCTTGGAAATATGTTTCAATTGTATTGTTCTTGGCTTATCAAAAAAGGATTTAAAACCCGAGAGTGGCGTTAAACCCGAAATTTGCCCACACGCAGGCGATGATGATGAGGCCTATGTTGCTCTCAATGCCATTGACGATGTGGCTTCTGGAGTACCTTGGCCAAGCCGGCAACGTGAGGCAACAATTGACCAGTTTTCATAAACTTTGCAGGTTTTTACTTCTTATATATTAGAGTATACTACCCAATACAATGGGGATTATCGTAATCCATTGTGGGAATCATTATCAACCAGTCACTAAAAAACACAGGGTTTTGCACACTGCTCAGTTGTTGCCGGTCCCAATGTCAGACATGGTCACTACCTTTCATTGTTTCCCCCCAAAACGATATCCTGACAATCTCTGAGGCATGCGACAGCAGTGTTTACCAATGGAAAGATTCTGATTGACCTGATAGGTGTCCACACCGTGTTTACTGACAAGATATCTTTTGATCGGTGACCCCACATCCATGGAACGTTTTTCCGATTTGCAAACCATTTATTTGGTCCAAACTAATGTTGATGCCATTTTGGGATAAAACCATGGAGAATATATTCTAGCTTTGACAGATCCCCAATCATTGCTGTTTCCACCTGTGTGGGTCCTATGCGAGAGGTGTCTAGCATCCGCCGTGCTATGAGAGGGGTCAGGGCTCATATCAGTGACGCCCAGCGGCACTATTTCTTGGTCCAATGCACCTACCCCAATCCTACAATGTTTTCCACCGTCAGGCCCAGACACAAGATGGATCAAAATATTGAATTTTGAGCCCACGTAGCTAGTATAATATGTGTGCTCGCGATCTTGCAAGTGGTAACCAGCATGTCAGGCAGATGGCAGTCAAAAAAAATACTTTCTTCGAGTGATCCCCACCATGAGTGTGATACAGGTTTTGACATTCTTTCTGGCAAAATTTTCTGGCAGGGAAGAGGAGGAGAGGAAAACTCTGATGAAATCTAAATTCCTTCGGTCTCTAGATTTCATCAGAGTTGTCCTCTCCTCCTCTTCCTCTTGGCATTCTATCTGACATTTTCTCTGACACATGCTCTGACATTCTATCTGACATANTCAGAGTTGTCCTCTCCTCCTCTTCCTCTTGGCATTCTATCTGACATTTTCTCTGACACATGCTCTGACATTCTATCTGACATATGTTCTGACATTCTACCTGACAGTCTTTCTGGCATTCTTTCTGGCATTTTTTTTGGCATTCTATCTGGCATTCTATCTGGCATTCTAGCTGGCATTCTTTTTGGCATTCTATTTGGCATTCTCTCTGGCATTCTTTCTGGCATTCTTTCTGGCATTCTATCTGACATTCTTTCTGGCATTCTTTCTGGCATTCTATCTGGCATTCTATCTGGCATTCTATCTGGCATNATTCTTTCTGGCATTCTTTCTGGCATTCTATCTGACATTCTTTCTGGCATTCTTTCTGGCATTCTATCTGGCATTCTATCTGGCATTCTATCTGGCATTGTTTTTGGCATATATTCTGACATTCTATTTGGCACTCTATCTGACATTTTCTCTGACATATGCTCTGCCATTCTATTTGGCATATGTTCTGACATTCTATCTGACATTCTTTGTGGCATTCTTTCTGGCATTCTATCTGACATTCTTTCTGGCATTCTATCTGGCATTCTTTCTGGCATTCTATCTGACATTCTTTCTGGCATTCTTTCTGGCATTCTATCTGGCATTCTATCTGGCATNTATCTGGCATTCTTTCTGGCATTCTATCTGACATTCTTTCTGGCATTCTTTCTGGCATTCTATCTGGCATTCTATCTGGCATTCTTTCTGGCATTCTATGTCACTGGCTTTCTGGCATTCTATGTCACTGGCTTTCTGGCATTCTATCTACATACTCAGTGAGTGCCTAAACTTTAAACTTTTTTCCACTAAACACACATTTCAACAAGTGACCTGAGAACCCTTTTTTTGATCCAAAAAAAGGGTTCTCAGGTCACTTGTTGAAATGTCATAAAATGGTCTCACAAGAAGGTNCTTTTTTTGATCCAAAAAAAGGGTTCTCAGGTCACTTGTTGAAATGTCATAAAATGGTCTCACAAGAAGGTGGAAAAAGTTTAAACTTTATTTTCGGGAAATACTCACTGAGTAGGGACATTCTTTATGGCATTCTATCTAGCATTCTATCTGGCATTCTATCTGGCATTCTATCTGACATTCTATCTGACAGTTTATCTGGCATTCTATCTGGCATTCTATCTGGCATCTAGTCTGGCATTCTATCTGGCATTCTTTCTGGCATTCTTTCTGGAATTCTATCTGGCATCCTATCTGGCATTCTATCGGACATTCTTTCTGGCATTCTTTCTGGCATTCTATCTGACATTCTTTCTGGCATTCTATCTGGCATTCTATCTGGCATTCTTTCTGGCATTCTTTCTGGCATTCTATCTGACATTCTTTCTGGCATTCTATCTGGCATTCTATCTGGCATTCTTTCTGGCATTCTTTCTGGCATTTTTTTTGGCATTCTATCTGGCATTCTATCTGGCATTCTATCTGGCATTCTTTCTGGCATTCTATCTGACATTCTTTCTGACATTCTATCTGGCATTCTATCTGGCATATCTTTTGATATTCCTTCTGACATTCTATCTGGCGGTTGGGGTCCGGCCCTGCCCACTGGGATTTGGGGCTCGCGGTTGAGGTCCGGCAGTGCCGACTGGGGTCTGCGGCTTGCGGTTGAGGTCCGGCAGTGCCCACTGCGATCTGGGGCTCGCGGTTGAGGTCTGGTAGTGCTTAGTGCGATCTGGGCTTGTGGTTGAGGTCCGGCATTGCCCACTGGGATCGCAGTGCCCACTGCAATCTGGAGCTCGCAGTTGAGGTCCGGCAGTGCCCTCTGCGATCTGGAGCTGGCGAGGAGGCGGAGGAGGAGGAGGAGGAGGCGGCTGTGATAAAATCTAACAACCCTCACCTGGCAGGTGGGGAATGATTGAATGCAAAATTGATATCGACAGATCGATATTTCAACGTCTCAACATCATGTCCTTTGGCTCAGTGCATGGTGCACCGAGGAGGCAAAGGAGTCCAGCCACCCAATGACCCATCGGTTGGGCTCAAAGACCCCTGGCAACTGCAGCCGTGATTTCTGGTCTTTCTGTAAGATACCTGTGGTGGCTTGGTGCATGTCGCGCCGCATTTGTTTTCATGTGCAGGCAGAATCATTCAGAAAGCCAACCCTGGGGGCAAACAGTATTCTACGATCTTGAGTGAATCCCGCGTGGGTTTGTAGGGTTGTTGTTGACCGAGGAAACAATAACGATCCGTGTTCCTATGGCAAATGACAAGCTGGATCCTCCCTATGAGATGAAAGAGTTGAAGATGTTAGAGCCTTTCTCAGTTGTCAAGTACATGTTTTGCGAAGCTGGAGTCGCAGTCAACTATGATGACATCGAGAAATTTTGGTCCCACCATTGGGAAGTGAAATCACCTTGGGCAGTGGGCACCACGGCAACAAATCGACACATCCCACTAGGTTTGCACGGTGATGGGGCAAAACTACGGCAAGTGTCCTATCAAAAACCACAAAAAATGATTGGTATCTGGCTTAATGCCCCCTTGTGGCGCCCGAAAAGCGTTAGAGCTTCCCGGTGGTTGTTGTGTGGCATCAGAGAAGATGAGTTGTACAAACACTATACACTAAATTGCATCTACCATCGGCTGGTGTGGTCTCTCAATTTGCTGCATGACGGCCTTTACCCAAGCACTGGGCCGAACGGTGAGGCGCTGGAAGGGAAACAGAAAGAACGCGCAGGTACGGAGATTTGTGGTGGCATGAAGTTCGCTGTAACAGAAGTCCGTGCGGACTGGAGCTATCACAAGCAGTGTCTCAGGTTCTTTTCTAGCTGGAGTGGTGGGGCCAACATGCCAGTCTGTTTTCAATGCCCTGCTTGGAACTCTGGGCCGGACCGTTTTTATGATGTTAGTGAAACATCTCCACTGTGGGCGAAGCAATATACATTGGTTGAGTTTCTGGTCCAGCAAATGCCACAAGATGATCCATGCACCCAAGATGGCAATAACATTTTTTCATTTTGTCTTGGGAATTGCCATTCCAGGCCTTCATTGAATTATCTTTTTCAGTCTAGCTCTTGCCCGGCCAAGGCCCCCTGATTTGCCTTCGAGATTTTCACCCCTGCACATTGAAGTTTTGTTCAATGCATACTATCAATCTTGGCCTCGCATTTGGTGTCAACGGAGGATGTTTGTGGCTTAGCTAGTTCATCACGTTCACGGGTGTTGGTTTTAGTTCCCAAAATCAATTTTGTCTTTGCGCAAGCAAGTGCAAATTTTGAATTCCGAAAACCTTGTCCAATCAGGATGGGCTTGCTAGAAATTGGATGGTTTGGTGACTTGAACCGTTCTGTGCAGCAGCGGTTAGATGTTGCATTCAAGCGCTTCAAGGAGTTCTGCAAGTCACGCATGATTCAGTGCTCGCAGCCACCATTCACAGAGAAAATGGAAACCTTGATCAAAGATTACAGCTGGCTTGAAATTTTTCATGTCTGTCCTCCATAAAGTCGGAAAAGTTGTGATAACTTTGGGATTTGAGAAACTTTCAACCCGGGCTGCTTCATGCGCATGAGGTATGCAAAGCTAGTGGCGAAGTTCTGTTGACGGCAAAAGCATACAATGGCCGGTGCATCACGGAATGGCTGGCATTTGAACTTTTGGAGGCTTCCCACGATCCCCAATCACAAGCGCTAGATGACAGGATCCCTGCTATGAGCATATGTGTGTTTCCTGGTTGATACAGTCATTTTGTTTAATAAACATTCGATTTTATTAATGTTATCATATGTTGTTTTGGATCCACTGCTCCATTGCTGGATACTTTGTATATCCCCATTGCTGCTCAAACAACAACTCAGGGGTTCACTGGCACGGTGGTTTGGCCTCATTGAACGGTATCCCAGGTTTTTGAAGCTGGGCTAATGATGGACGTTTTGCTGAGTGCTCTTGAGTACTATAGTGCCAAGATTGTTTTTGTGTGTGTGGGGCACTTATCAAAAGCTCGCAGTACCCGGGGCCACTGACCCTGTGTCAGCAGGGCATAAGATTTTTTTTCCAAGACAGTTGCTGCGTCCCTTTGCCATCAGGACTGGGCAACAGGCAAAACGTGTTTACCGAGAAGGGGTTCGCTTTTGCGAGACATTTCTTCATTTGACGAGGAAATCAATCGCGCCACTTGGTTTCAAAAAAACATGCATTTGTGCACGTTCTGAAGTTTCATTCATGGCAAGTAGCTGTCTATTCATGGCAATCAGCTGTTGCCAGTTTACTGCATATCTTCAATTCCTAGAAGACTCAAAGCCACAAAGGATTGATCTGAAAAAACAAATGCAAAAGCAAGCGCAAAAGCGCAGAAGTCTGCTGGATGATTGAAGCTTGATACATCTGGAATTCAGGATGATGAAAGCCCACTTCTTTGTCAAACCAAAACCACATGTGCCTGGGCGCATATTTGCCAGATTTTGTGTGCGCATTTGTGCGCATGTACGTGCAACTAACTGTACATGCAACTTAACTTGCATGTATGCAACTTAACTTGCATGTATTGCTGCTAGGCCTTTTGCCCACCTGAATCGTCANGCATGTACGTGCAACTAACTGTACATGCAACTTAACTTGCATGTATGCAACTTAACTTGCATGTATTGCTGCTAGGCCTTTTGCCCACCTGAATCGTCAACTTTATCTGTTGAGAAACTGGGCTAAAATATGTTGATCCATCGAGTGACTGA
>BGPT01000310.1:41107-66999 GCA_003297045.1 Symbiodinium sp. clade C Y103 | reverse complement strand
AAGGACTATTACCCCCGGAACCCTTGGGTATATATCCTAGTCTAGGGTGACATATCTTAGTCTAGGGTGACATATCTTAGTCTAGGGTGACATATCTTAGTCTAGGGTGACATATCTTAGTCTTTCCCGGAACGACTAGACTTTGTCTAGTCTTTNTAGTCTAGGGTGACATATCTTAGTCTAGGGTGACATATCTTAGTCTTTCCCGGAACGACTAGACTTTGTCTAGTCTTTTGACTTCTGGGGTATATATAACTTATAACTATGGTTAGTGAGGTTTATAAACCAACTTATTCGAGAGGGGCCTCGCATTGTCAAAATGGGGATTTAACCTGACACATGGATTTGCCGAAGATAATTGTTTACTTTAAAAAAGGGAAACCCACTACTTGGGGAATCTATGGGGGATAGTTTTATTTTGTTTTGTTTCCTTAAGGGAGACCATTGACCTCGCCAAAACAGCCGCGGGGGTTTAAGAAGCTCCTTGGCACTGCTTCGCTTCACCCGTACAAACTGACGATAGTGGCCTGGAAATTGGCTGCAGCAAGGCTGTTGGCGCCACAGCGTGGTCTGTACGGCGCTGCGGCAGTCTACATTGGAAGACCAATAAGAACAGTGGTGGAAAGAGTGCGATTCACAATGAGCTGCTGGAGGCAGCTGACATGACCCATCCAAATCCAAGCATGAAACCGTGGGATAAGACAGGTCTGATTGGAATTTATGGGATGTACACTCCGGTAATCAAACATAGCAATTGGAAATCCACCATTTATAGGGAATTTATCCCATTAGAACCTCCATTTATAGGGGATTTCCCAGCTAGCCACGTTTGATGACACCGGAGGGTAGTAAGTAACGCGAAAAAGATGCCAAAAAGTATTTCATCCATGGCAGTTCGATGCTTTTCCGATAATTTCCAGGTGTCCAACGGTTCCGCATGTTTAGGTGGTGCTACATGTGGAACACTCTGTTCTAAATACACGTATTACACTGTGGTGAACCAACATAGCTATTGAAAATGGTCATTTATAGTGAATTTTCCCATTAAAAATTGTGATTTTCCATAGCTATGTTAGTTTACCAGAGGGTATGTATTTGTATTATCCTTCCTGGGTGTGTGATTTTAGGTTTATGAGGGAGGGGAGTATAGTATATGGGAACAACCAAAATGATGATACTTTGGAAGAGCAACCAGCGTGCATGATGGATCATATGGTATTTGGGAAGAACTACGTTTCTGAATTAGCGTCCAATAATGTGACAATTCACACGGAAAGATTGAAATATGTACATGCTGTATATGTAAATACACATAAATAAATATACTGTACATATATATATATATATAATGTGTGTGTGCGCGCGTTTACAATTGCATAGAGAGAGGGATATGTTCTATAGATAGTTACAAGTCATTGAGTTGCCCCTTGGACAATCTCGCCCTTGGTCAGCTCCTTTGTGTGACTCGTATGACTTCCACCAGCATGCCTCCGGTGACTCTTATTCCATTTCTAGCGGTATACCCAATATCTATACATGTTCTTCACCATTGATTCTTCAGGTTCAACATGTTAGACCTGTACAAGAAGCTGTCTTCCTGCCCTTGCAATAGGCTAATTATAGTCGAACTATCAGGTGGTGTTTTCCAATCTGCCTTCCCGGAATTTGCACAGAACACCATCTGAGTTTCCCAGCGTCTCTTTCCAACCTCCCGATCCCAGGGTTCAAGGGAGAATTTGCAGGAATCATCCCTCTGTCAAGACATAAAGAGGTGAAAACGCATAGTTTCTTGCAAAGCTGACCCTAATTTTAACGAAGTGCAATCTCTTCCCCGAAGGAAGGATTATTTCAATTTATTTAGGAAGTCCAAGGGGTGTTCCTCTGGCGTTTTGTTTTCCGGTTCCAAGGAAATCCCTTGACGAGACCTCAATTCTGCGAGGCGGGAGCCAGCGTGGGTGCTGGGAAACTACGAGTAAGAGGTGTGAAGTTAATTGATGAACCTCCAATTGATGAATGGTGGATGGTGTGAGTTCTTCTGAGGATGGATCAGATGGCTTTGCAGACCTGGATCTTTACATATCTTTGCTATTTTCGGGTCCAGATGGATCTACCATTTAGCCCGCCAAAATTTCAGCTTTTGGCGATCAACAAATCGCCACGTATTGCAAGAAGGGGGCCCAAGGACCAAGGATGGGTAAGCGGGCAAATTGATGCTGGAGATATCTACGGCATTTAGGGTTTGTAAAACCACTTGAAACCCATGTGTAACTGGTGGTTGTTTTCCTGTTGGAGATGTCCGTATCGCTGCAGATTCGTCAGCAGATCCTTTGCATGGTGGTTTCACCTTTGATGAAGCCGATGGGGCCACCGAGAGGTGGTAAAATTTCCCATTAGCCACACCTAGGTCATCCATGGATAGATAGTTTAGTCCTTTAATCTCTTGCCATTTCAATAGGAATATCTACTTTCACCAGCTAACTTTTTATTAATTTTGTTGCGGGGTATCTAAGATTGGCAATGATGCATCTCGCTTTCCTGGTCTCCAGGTGATGCTTCGGGCTGCAATCAGCATCTCAGCTGCCAGCTACCTTACCCGAGTTTGGTCCTTCTCAAGCGCCTGTTTACTTGGGATGTTCCCAAGATCGTGGTTCCAATATGAGGGTTCCCAAAATGGGGCTACCCAAAATGGTTGATTTATATAGGATCGGCTGAATACACGAACAGCTCTGTCCGCAGTGATGTATATGTGTTGCAATAGCTCGCACCAGCACGACGACATCCCCATCCATCCCCGAAAGGAAAGTAGCCTTCCAACCCCCAGATGGCAGGGTCTATACTTGTTGATGTTAGTTGATGTTGGTTGCATGGAGGGTATTTCACCACCAGAATGGTTAGTTTTGCTTGGTGGAAAACCCAGCATGAAAGTAGATCCACGGGTTTCATCGGACTTCCACACCTGGGGGTCGCATTTCCACTGATAAGTGGGTTAGATTTCACCACAGTTGTAGGGGTTATATTAACATCCCGACTTTTGAAGTTGAAATCCCATACTTCCTTCAGTTATACCCATCAACCCCATTATAATTATTCCATCATATCCCATTATATATATCCCAAAGAAAAATTGCTGGTAGCACATCCCTGTGATTTCCAATTAAAACATCATGGTTACAGTAGCCGGTTAAAATGGCATAGCAAGAAAATGTCCCCAAGAAACCGTAATTGTCCACTTGGAATACCTATGTTTTTTCAATTGAAATACCACTTCAATATAACCTCCAAGTACGGTAGCTGGTTTCTACCTGTCATATCCCCAGGATATGCCTACATATTTGCTGGTAGCATCTCCCTATGATTTCCAGTTGGAATCCAATGGTTATACCGTTATACCCATCAATCATTGTATAACCACAGTTCTAGGGGTTACATCCCAACTTACAGAGCTCATAAGCTACTACCATAGTTATACCCATTGATACTTGGACGATCATCCCACTAAGTGGTTTTGCTAACCATGACCTGATCGTAAGTCCCCATTTCGTGGAGTTATCCCATTTATAAGTGGGTGAAGTATCCCTAGTTACTGTAGTTGACAGGGTAATAGTTATATCTCAACTAATGGTTATATCCTCTACTTATCAATCCCATCAATGGGTATATCTATCCATTACCATAGCTATACCCATTAATAAGCCCCGGCCTCTCCAACTGCATCGTTAACGGCAAAGGCTGGGGAGACGATTTGAGCGCCAGCGCAGCGATCACTTTGTTTGCGGATGAGATCCTTCGGTGGAACGGGGGCTATGCGGCGCTTTTTGCGCGTGGCGAAACAGTGGTCACCTTGGGATAATGTCAGAAAATAGTGGAAATTCATGGGATTTCATGGGATTTCAATGGGAAGATGTAGGAATATGATCTGGAGGCTTCTCGCTGGGAAAATCAACGATAATCTTGGATTGATAATCTTGGGATATCCAACTGTTCTATATATGATAGCAAACCTCAACAAGATGCCTAAAAGTGGTTCCAGCATGGTTGCAGGGTGGTGCTCGAGTTTGTTAGCTGGTAAACAGAACTCCAATAACTTGGGTCTATCATGGGAGACAAAGCAGCTATTTCTATGCGCAAGCGGGTTGTAAACCAAGTTATGGCTGGTGGGCATCACCTTGTTTGATTTCCCTAAAAAGATGAATCAAATTGTCATTGAGGGTGGTGATAACAATACTGAACTTTGAAAGGTCATAATCCCAGGATGATATGTTTTCCATTTTAGTATCTTTTAGTATGATTTCCTTAGTAAGAGATTGGACTACCGACGACCCTTTGCAAATCAAACGTGGCAATAGAAAATCATCTATAAATGGTGGATGTTCCGTTGCCACGTTCGAGCACATGAGGATACTATCGAAGATGTCCACTAAAATGATATTCATTCCTAAATAGTAATATCCATGATGATAAGTTTATCAATATCAACAAGAGACACATGTGTTCAGTTATTTCTATATCTACATATCTCTCTCTATCTACATATCTATATACATATATTACATGCATATCTCTAATCATGCTCAGTTATCTCAAATCATATATGTAATATCTCTCTCTATCTACACATCTAGATTCCATATACATATATACATATCTCTCTATCTATATGATATAGATATCTATCATTATCTATCTATACTTACTGGTGCTTAGTAGGGAATGGATGAATGGATGGGAATGGGATGATTATTAATGGTTATTATAGGTCATTCCCTCATTCCCTGCTAAGGACCAGTAAGTATATCTATCTATATCTAAATATCTATATCTATATTACAGAGATCATGTTTCTTCAGAAAACTTCGTCAGGATCGTCGCAGGGCATTTGCTGCAGCCGCCTTTGGCGCCCTTCCCACGCGGCCTGGCCCAGCGCCCGGGGGACTACAACGATGCGCTGCAGAACTCCAGCCGAACCCTTAAGGAGGCGCACATGACGCCACGGAGAAAAGCCGCTGGTGGTTTCAATGGATTGGTTAATGGGAAAATTTACAGGAAACCATGGATTTCCCATTAACCAATCCATTAAACCATTAAACCTGTAAATATTTATCCATTAATCCATTAAACCATTACCATTAAACCATTAATCCCATGAAATATAGGGGTTTCCTGTAAATTTTCCCTTAAACCAATCTAGTGATGGTTGGGTTTTCTATGGTTTATATGGTTTTATGTGATGTTTTTGTGGTTTTTTTCTTTGGGTTCTATGATTTTTTTTTCAAGGTTTCCATGGTTTGGTTCTATGGTGTTTGTGTGTTTTGCTTCTATAGTTTCTCTATGTTTGTTGATTTTGTCATGGTTCCGCATGGATTCAGATGGATCTAGTTGGTTTAATATGATGTTTATTTGCTTTTCCTGGATGGTGACAGGAAGTTTTCCTTACCAAGAAGATGAATTTTGTTGACAAGAGGTGAGTGGTTGGTGTTGGGATTTAACGAACAAAAGTATTGAAGAATGTGTGGTTAAACCAAGCAAATTTGGGAATTCCACCGGTGTTTACTGTCAACCATATAAATGGGGTGACAATCCCTACTGACACTCGGATTTTTTTGCAGGGGATGGAGACCATCAATCGGGGTCTTGTGGATGATGAAATTGGAGGTGATTACTAAGCAAGCATGTCAATTTTGTTGTGAAAAGATGAAGGGAAGGGTGAACCATCAGCCCTTACAAGGTGTTTCCCTGAAATATCGGGTAGACCAACTGATGAACAGCTGGTGTTCCATGTGTTTTCTGGATGATGAAAGGCAGTTTGATGACCTCAACATCCTGATTTTACCACACGCTCCAGGCTTGGGAGAGATTTGGCTACAGCAGTGTATCTTGGCAGGGCTTGGGGAGGGAAAGAACAGCCCCATTTTTTTTTAGATAATCATAGTTGAATATAGTTGATTCATATGTGCTATCTATTTTTTTATTCATATGGATATTGCAGCTGAATAAATATATCCATGTATTCTAGCTGGATATCAATGATTATTCGGCCCCTTAATCACCTGGAATGACTAATCGTGTATTAAATATAGATCATGTTAGCTACCAAATAGCTCAATAGTCATAGATAAACATAGATAATCATAGGTCATCATTCATCATAGTTGATCCGTATCTGTTGTCTATTATTTGTTACGATTCAATGATTATTATGCACTATTTTACAATGGATGATCATTGATAATATATCATTGATCATATATGATCCCATCAAAAAAAAGCATGATTTACCATGTTTCATAGTTACTCAATACCAACTGGTGATTTCGCAACCATCCACAGTAGCTGAATAATCGGCGTTGCACCAGGTGGCCTTCCAACGCCTCGCCCAGCTGGTGCGCCTCTGCGATCGATCCTTCACCTCAAAACACGTGCGCCGCCAGAGACACAGGGGGAAGTGGCCATTTTCACCGGCCAAAAAGTGGGGATTTCAATGGGGATTTTAACGGATTTGACCATGGAAAATCGGGATTTCATGGGAGTTTAAGTGTGAAAAATGGGGAGTGAACTGATTGAAGCATCGAAACTTACCAAAAACATTGTGATTGAATCATCCGACATGTACAACATGGTGATTTCACCATCCAAAAGATATATTAACAATGGGATTTACCCAGTGAGTTTGTGGAAATGTTCGACAATTAGCTGGATTTATTAAACGAATCATATGAAGCTGGGTCAACCAACTGATGAACACTGTGTGAAAATGGTCAACACGGGGAAATATGTTGGCCATTCCGATGAGAAATACCCTTCAGTACTCAAACATGTCAATGGAAAATCCGCATTTATTAAAACCCTCCATTTTAAACCGCCATTTATTTCAGGGATTTTTCATTGCCACGTTTGATCACCCGTCACCATACCCATTATGAATAAGGCATTGAGTTTTCTGATGTAACCTGCGTCAAATTGCAAAAATATGTTTGCTCAATAAGCCAGAAGGACCAAGTCAGAATGACTGGAAGCTCAAAAGATGACATCCAATGAGTTTTTTTGCTTGGACATGGGCACAGTCATGTTATATATTAACTCAACCAAGAATAAACATCTGCTTGGCCCAAAGTGACGTTTGAATGGAGTTGCTTAGCCAAAGGCGAACATTGGAAATTCAACCAACACCACAAGGGATTGAATCCCAACGGGAAAAAAATTATTTCTGGGTCAACCTTGGATTGATATTTTCAAAAAATTGGTCCTTTATTGCAAGTAGATATTTGCACAAACATTCAAAGATCATTAACGACGTTGGTGGTTTCACATTGTTTCACATATACTTCTTATGTTCGAAATGAGATGAGAATCCCCAATGAACTTCACATTTTTCTGGATGCTTCCAAGGCCACCGTTGACCCTGATTTTGCCAGGTGGCGTCCATCTACACCCTTGCGAAAGTGCCGGTGGTCGACGATCGCGTCAGTACTGCAGGCTGGGGCTAAGCCGCCTGACCACTTCGAGGTAGCTAAGTTGACGCACACAGAAGTTGCTGAATTCTATGGTGTAAGGGGGGTAGAACTATAATCTATAGTGTGCTAATAGTATGTATTCATGGGGCTTATGAACCAACATATTATGACTGGATAGGGATTGAACGCCAAAAATGATGGCTTAACTTGAAAATTGGGGTGGCTGAAGTGGTTGAAGCATGAACAAATAGGGGGTTGTTCCCATTGGTGAGTTGGGTATGTTGGTAGTTCAATCCTTTATCCATGAACGGGGGAGAGACAACCAATCGGCTTCAAAAAATCGAATTTGTTGCAGGGTGTCCAGTAGCCATGATAGATCCAAAGCCCCTACTTGGAGGATCATCCCACGGTCCTCGTAAGTGGTTAAGAACCATAGGTATATCCCATTTATAGATGGGATAATCCACGGAATGGAGACTTGCGATCACCATGGTTATTAACCACAAACACGAGGACCGTGGGATGATCCTCCAATGTCCGGATTCTGAGATACCCTCTGGTAAACTAAGAGAACCATGGGAAATCACCATTTTTATTGGGAAAATCCACTATTTCTATGGCCATTTTCAATAGCTTTTTGTATGTTACCCCAACTATAGCCATTTATTATGGGAAAATCCACTCTTTCTATGACCATTTCCTATGTCGCTATGTTATTATACCAGAGGGTATTCTGAGTAGGAAAACCCTCAATGACCAAAACCATGGCTGACCCACGGCAGGCGACACTCGCGGCCTCAGCTACACGGAGTTTCTGGAAGCCGTGGGACGTCTCGCCATGGTCTGGAGCAGAGACTCGGTCTGAAAAATGGGGGCATTTCCACAAGGTGGTACCCCCCAGTTATAAGTTGGCTTATAACCCCCATTAACTATGGATATATCTACTATAAACCATAGTTAACCTAGTTATAAACCAACTTAGCTATCTAGGGGGCACCACCTTGCATGGGATATTTCACCATGAAACATGGAAATTATTTCATGGTTGAACCATAGAAGAATGGTATTTGATGGTGATTTCATAGGGAACCATTCGAAATGCGGATTGAACCACTGCGAATGGGGACTTAAGCACAGAAACTGCAGATTTAAGGTTGGTTTAACATGGTTTAACTATTGAAAATTGCTACTTCACCACGAACCAGAAAAAATGATGAGTTCATGCAATATAGCATGCCGGTATAATGGATATAGCATGCCGCTATAATGGGAGCATACTAGGATAGATTTCACTAAGTCTATCCAATCTTGGATCATGAATATGTGATCCCAGAATTGGATAATGGGAAAAACTGCTGAAAATACGGGATATTTGGATAATTAAATAGTTCCTCAAAACCACTCCATCGAAAGATAATGTGAAATTGCATTTCTTCAAAGAAAAAAACGGTGCAAAAGTGTTTTAATCATAAATGATAGGTGCATTGTGGGCAAGAACGCCAATGATGGTGTTCATTCAGATCATGAGTTGCAAAGTTGTGAGGGGAGAACCCCCGTAAAAGGAAAAGCGTCCCCAATTGTCTCAAATCAGGTAATGATTTCCGTTTTTTTTGGCGGGGAAATCGACATCCATGCTAAATCAGGTAATACCATCACTCTGATTGGTATTTTGGAGAAAACCAAACATCAAACGAGGTCCGTTCAAAAACCCCGTCAATTTCATTAAGTCTATGTCCAAGATTGCTTAAAGAAACCTTGGGTCAAGTATGTGAAAACATGAGGGTCGCGCAANCAGGTCTGAAACTAGGAAGGATACGGAATTGCCAGGTCATGCATCCGATAGCAAAACCGAGTCTGAAACAGTCTGAAACAGCTCTGAAACAGTCAAAACTTTCCGTGCCCTAGCTCAACTACTACTATTACTACTGCTACCACTGCTGCTGCTACTGCTACTGCTGGCTACTACTACTACTACTACTGCTACTACTGCTACTCCTGTTACTACTGTACTACTACTACTATTACTACTACTACTACTACCACTACTACCACTACTACCACTACTACTACCACTACTATCTCTTCTGCTAGCTCAGACAGCTTGGTATGTTGTTAAGCATGAAAAATGNAAAATGCTTAAAACCACAGCCGCGCAAGACCGCGCAAGGGCGAAGCGCAAGGACTTGAATCAGGTGAAAATCTAACAAGGATTTCGAACAACCCCCAGTCTTTTTGAATTTCAGTAATTTAGTTATTTTGCAGCCATTCATTCATTCAGTCGGTCATTCATTTATTCAGTCAGTCATTCATTTATTCATTCATGGATTCAGCCAGTCATTCATTTATTCATTCATTCATCCACTCATTCATTCATTCATTCATGCATTCATGCATTCATGCATTCATGCATTCATGCATTCATGCATTCATGCATTCATGCATTCATTCATTCATTCATTCATCCACTCATTCATTCATTCATTCATTCATTCACTCATTCACTCATTAACTCACGCATTGATTCTCTCATTCACTCACTCACTCACTAATTCATTCATTCAACCCATTTATTGTATCCATGTAATCCATTTCTTCAATTACTCAATCATGCATTCAATCATTCCTTCATTCATTCAATCATTCATTCCATCATTCATTCCTGCATTCTGCATTCAAGATGGACGCAACAACGCGAATAAGGCTGAAAACAGGCCACGGCACCGCGCCTGCCTGGAACAGCGACGACGGTTCTCCAGAAGCAATTGAACACGACGGCGCGAATCCCCTGCTGGATCACACAGTGCCGCCTCCACAGCCGCCATCTGAGGCAGGTCATGGAGGATCCCCAAGGGAAAACAGGGGTTGATTTGGGCACTGCCATCAAGACTCCAACCAAGCGCCACCAGCGAGCCGAGAGCAGACCTTGGCGACCAACGGCTTGCCATGTGACCAAGAACGAAACCCTGGGCGAAGCCCAGAACCCCAAATGTTTGGACGGTTTATGATTGGGCATGCAACTTTTTAGTCGTTGTTGAATGATGTTTTGCTCTGATCTTCGTCTCTTCAAAGAAACTGACCATGCTACCACATGATGGTTGCAGAACCACTGTCCTAGCCCTGCTAGTTGAGCTGACCAAAAAGTTGCTGCATCCATTGATTTTTGGCCAGTTTTGGATGTGCTTATTTGTGGAATTCAGCACCACATGATCTTATATCAAAAATGATATCATGGCACCGGGAGGAAGCAGTCCCAAGGTAAATAAGCCCCACTTGGTTTTACCATACCCCTGCGATACTATACTTGGTGATGGGTGAGTAGAACCACAGGATTTCAACCCGCATAAGTAAGTTGGGATAGGATCCGCCCTATAGCCATGGTTATATATCCCAGAAAAGTTGGATTAGGCACCCCGGAGTCCCGGAGATGTCTCGTCCGAGGAAGCAGCTGGATGCCAGCATGTTGCCCACAGGCGGGCGGTTTTGAAATGGCAGTTATATGGGGATGGGTCAATACCTATTATTATCTATTATTATGAATTTTAATGGGATGAACATCCATTTACCAGCTATTTGGGGGTTCACTAGGCACCAGGGTTTTGACCCATAACCATATTGAAGGGAACTTGACAAAGATCTGGATAGATGGTCATTGTTTCCGGGGAATCAGGGAAGCGACCGCACTCTTCAGGTCGGTGACACTGAGAATCACCAGTTTTTTTACAGGGAGAATAGTCCTCCAAGCTCTATGTTAGCTAGGAGGATGGTAAAGGGAACATTTAAAACCAGGAAACCTCTTTCTGGTGACGAAAACAGCCTCGTTTCCGGTAGATGTTCGTCCAAATCATCACAATGCCTTTTGGATGATATTTTTCCTCATGCCCTAGCAGCTGGTCATTTCAGAGATGGGACCTAGAAAGTCTCCGATGTTAAGATTACCAACACAAGGTGAACGGTGTGATACTCAAAATGGCGCACCTTGTGCGCCCAATGTGGACCCATACCCATAGCATACCCAGGAACCATCCCGAATATTCCCCGTTCAATTGGACTAGATTCCTCCCCAAATGGTAAGTTCACTATTGTTTTTTCAATATCTATGATTAGTAAAAAACCATGGATATGGTCTTCACCCAAAAGTAGATCAAAAAACCCTCGGAAAATCCAAGATGTTCATCAGGGGCGCTTGTTTTCCAAAATGTTCCATGTTATCCTGTAGTAAAGTAACATGGCGACATAGAAAATGGCCATTAATAGTTTATTTTCCCAATAAAAATGGTGGATTTTCCATTAGCTATGTTAGTTTACCAGAGTGTAATCATTTTCCATATCTTATTTGGTTCTGTTTGGATGAATTTGATCATGACCTCAATGTGATGTCGCTGGAATGATGGTTTTAAAATGGGGGGCATCCTAAAAGGGCCGAACTCTCCAGCATTCTCCAGCTATTTTTCAAGGTTAGGCCAGCTATGCAAAATCCCCATAATATCCCTAAATCCATCTATATCCCCATTATATCTCCATATATTTGCTGGTTATATCATTATATCCCTATGATTTCCAGTTGAAGTACAATGGGTATAGCCTCTGGTAAACTAACATAGCCATTGAAAATGGCCATTTATAGTGGATTTTCCCATAAAAAATTGGTGATTTTCCATAGCTATGTTAGTTTACCAGAGGGTAGCCATAAAAATCAGCGTCTTCCCAGCGTCTTCCCAGCGTTTTCAGGAGGATGGTTCGATGCGCGGCCGCAGGTGGCCCCCGCAGCCCCAGGTCAACTGACGTCGGGAATGACGATGAAAGGGTGGGAATTTAGGGTGAATCAGATGGGAATATCATCGGAATATGCTGGGGATATATTATGATATATTGTATATATATATATATATATTTATTTATTTATTTATATATAGTCTATAGTTCACTGGATTGGTTAAAGGGAAAATCTACAGAAAACCATGGAATTTTCCCCATCAAATTTTGAGGTTTCCTGTAAAATTTCCCTTAAACCAATCCAGTGAATAGTGGGATGTATTAACCATAATTGTGATATAATGGGAAATGATGACTGTACTGAAAGCCCAAACTTTTCAGGCTGGTGAATTCTGGTGAAATTGACCCAGCCAAAACCCAGACCAAGTGGGATTCACATCTAAGTTGGGCCAGAGACCCTTCCGAATATAGGTTGGAAGACAACTTTTCAGTTGAACGTTTGTTTAAAAAAAAAACTAAATGTTCGGGGTCTGTGTCAATCTACCGGAGGGGAAATATCGCAAAGTGACCGAACTTTTCAGACTCATTTCAGACTGGTGAACTGCCGCAATCTCTCCAGATACATTAGTTTTTTATCAAGTCATGTTCAGTAGATCGACTGGATTCGTTTGCTTCTGGAAATAGTTAATTAATTGGTAATGAACTGTAAACTGGCTAATAGACTAATAGGAAACTTCTTATCGTGATGGTGCGGAACAACTCGGGTAGTTTTAAGATGTTTTAAGATGATTCCAGATCAACCATGTATTTTGCCGATTTCTAGGTCAAACTTTGATGGTAGTTTACTGGTTTCATATGGTTTAATGAATAGAAACTAAAGATATAAATCCATAGAAATCCCAGGTTTCGGTGTCCAAAATTGAGACTTGACCAGAACGGATGTGAATTGGGTCTTTGCAAGACCGACTCTTGATGGGGTTGCATCAAGCGTTGCAGAAAACGACGGGTGAAATTTGCAGCTTGACGGGTTCGTTTCTGAATGGCAACTAATAGAAACATAGATAAACCAAGAAAGTTCAAAGCTGAAGACGATGTTTGTGTAGCTATGAATTGGTTGAAGGGAATAACAGTCCTATGGAAGACCAGTTGGATTGCTGCAAAAAGCATTAAGCAATCTCATCAATCAATCTATCGAATGTTTTGCAAACGAAAAATCTAGGTGATTCTCAGTTCGCGTGAGCTTTTCCCAGCCGGTTTCTGTTGGTCAAGATCCACCTGTTGATTTTGCCCTCCATGTCTTTCCAAAAATTGACCGCTTTCAGTGGCAAAATAGTTTCAAAAATTAGCTTCAAAAGCCATTCTTATCAAACCACATCTTCTCAGGTTAAATCATATGAAATCTCTATGTTTCATGGTTAAATCCCATCAAATCTCTTTGTTTTCATGGTTGAATCATCGTTTTTCCAACTTGCTCCCCACCTTTTCCCACGTCCAAACCATATTTCCACATGGATTCCCCACATTTTTCTACTTGTTACCCCCCATCCACACAGCCCGTCACATTCTGCCAGGCCGGGCGCCCGGTGAAGGAGCGGATCCTGGCGCAGCGTCTCGAGGGCTTTGTGCAGCGCATGGCGGAGAGGATGCGGCCCTCGGTGAAGGGACGGCTGGCGTAGCGACGGTGGGTGGTTGCGAAATCCGATAAACCACCTTGGATGGTTGAAACCCTGTAAATAATATTAAATAATGGGAACCTTGGATGGTTGAAACCCTGTAAATAATGGGATACACCACCTATCAACTGGTGCAAGATTTCTTCTATCCACAGTAGGTGAGTCTATTTTAGATTTGTTTGTTATATATAATTGTCTCGTGATAAAAAAGAATCACACATAACACGTGTTGATATGGCATTGATAATTATAGTATAGGTGAGTCTAGTTTACCATATATATATTTATATATACATAACCGGGGCTATCCCACATACAACTGTCTTTGTTTAAGCAAGATGTTCCCACGCGGGTGAAAAAATGTCGTGGCATTCGCCAGCTGGGAAGATCATGGGGATATAAGATGTTTTGAAGGATATGAAGGTCGATAAATTCTAGCGAGGTTGGTGCGAACTACAGGGTACCGAGGTGTTGACCATCACACGTGTGATGTTTTTAACAGGGAGGAATGAACATGTTACCCTCTGGTAATTTAACATAGCTATTGAAAATTGCCCATTTATAGTGGATTTTCCCATGAAAAATGGGGATTTTCCATAGTTATGTTAGTTTACCAGATGGTAAACTGCAAAAACAGAACAGTAAATCGCGATCGAAATCGTAGGAAATCACGGTTCCTTTTTTTCAGGGGGCCATATAGTTGGAGCCTAGAAAACATTTCAATCTTTGGTGAAGACCATTGAGGACCTAAAATGAACAGAAACCTCATGATTTAGATCTAATGAGGGGCCAACATGGGCCTAGATCATGTGCCTACTGGATTGATTCAGCTGCCCCACTGTTTCACTTTCCACACGAGACGGCCGCCTAAAGGGCGGACCAGGTTGCGACAAAGTTGCGCGTGGGAACTTGGGACATGAAGTCTTTGGGTCAACTGGATGGGTACTTCAGTGTTTTTTTTTTCCATAGATGAGAGCATGTACTAAATTGATCTAAATTGTGCTTAGTTACAGTATAGGTATGTATAGGTCAATCTACTGAACTATGATTGAAGGTTGGGAAAGTAACTATAATTTGAATGTTTTGCTATACCTGGGTTTGTTTTAGGTGATTTGGCTTATTTTTCCCAATGGAACATCCACCATGACTGGGGAATCTATAGGGAATCTTTTCGATCTTGGGGGGGTCACCTCCAGCGTTAGCTCGTGTCTTTCCGCAGCTTTCACCCACTGTTGGTGATGCTCCCACTTGCTGTTGAAACCTGTTCATCCAAAATTGCTTGGAGTTGTTCCCTTTATGGAATCTTATAAGCCGGTAGCTTACCATCATTTTCCAAATTGGAGACCATCAGTTTTACCATGTTTTACCCAAATAACTTGAAGTCATCCTTCTGTATGACCATTGCTTTCCAAGTTGGAAGCCCATCAAATTCAACCGAGGCCAACCATGCTTTAATTGGGGATTTACACATATTTTGGACCATGGGATAGGGGTGTTTAATATGAATGGGGGATGGGATTAGTACCAGATATATATCTACCAGAAAGCCAAGTGAAATTGGAGTTATGCTCACCAACTTTGCTAACTTAAATCCCATTTCATTAAATCACCATGTTTATATCCCCAAATGATCTCCCTATTTTTCCGCTCCCCCTATCATATCCTGCTAGTTGACCTGAGGACCGAGACCAGCGAGGCCCGCCAGGTCTTGAAGAAGGAGATTGCTTTGCAGGCCAGGTGTTGTCAGATGGTAATTACCCTCCAGTAAACTAACATAGCTATGGAAAATAGCCTATTTATAGAGTATTTACCTATTGAAATAGTGATTTTCCATAGCTATGTTAGTTTACCCGAGGGTATCACTTCTGATGGGATACATTGATGGTGTGTATTGGATTTATAATGGTTCAAAATGGTGATAGTGGTTTTTGATTGGTAGATGTAGCAACCCCCGGCTTTTTTTTCGTGTATAATAGCTCACAATGGTGATATGTTTTCAGCTTAGTGAGTTGAAGATAATTCAGTCAGAATTTAATTGATGATGCACTGTGTGACCTTGCGGGTAGTTCATGGTGGGTTGCTAGCAACCCCCTAAAAGATAGAAACGCAAAGCCCTACTAAAATAGTGATAAATCGGTGGAATAAATCGGTGGAAATAGAGGAACATATCGGAAAATCCACTATAAATGATATGATAGGTTTAAATGATAAAATTTTGACAATCCTTGTGTCGATGATTTTTTGTTGTCCCAGTGGAACATCCACTATGCCTTGTGAATCTATGCGGAATATGCTTTACTTTGGGGGAACCCCTTAAGCAAATCTCAGCAAATGACTGTTGCAGGTGGCCGCACCCCAATGGACGGCTCCCAGAATGATGGGAAAATCTGCCGAGAATTCCCCAATGTTTGCGGGTAAAAACATGTAAAAACCAAGTTTTGCTGCAGATTGTCCCTTAAACCAATGCATTTACTGATGGTTTGGATGGGTGGTTTGGGTTACAACCAGTCAGCCTGGGACGAGAACAGGATGCCATTTTCAACTGCGGACGGGTGGCTGTGCTGGTGGGAAGCCCCATTGTGGGGTGTGTCCGGAAATGAGGCATGCAGCAAGTCATAGCTGACGTAGATAACTTATAACTTGATTAACCATGGTTATGGGGCATATACAGTCAAGTAGCTATAGTTTAATGGGTTTCTAAAGCAGCCTATAACTGGGGGGGCCTCACCTTGCATCAATTCCAATCGGAAAACTGATGATCAACATGGAGAAACCAAGATTTTGGGGCTCAAAAAAGCCATTTTGGCACAGACCCAATTCTGGCTCATGGCTCAAAATGTGTGGGTGGTCATCCTCAGATGATGAAGCATGGAGCCTTCGTTGGGTTCACCCTTGGTTTGGTACTTTGGTGGGTTGCGTGGTATGTTTGGTGCGTTACAAATGTGGTGGAACAAGAACAAGGCTATCCTGCCACAAATCCAAGGTTGCAAGCTGCATACTTGAAGTGTTGGCTCATGTCGACTCACATCATTTTTGTAGTCACAAGAACATGTCACAGCTATTTTTCGCCATATGTTTTGGTCATTGGATTGGCTTAAGGAAAAAACATGAAAAAACATCAGGAAACCCCCCAAGAATTCGTTCTCAAAACAATCATGTTCCTGCAGATTTCGCTGGAAACCCAATCCATCACAAGTCGGGGAGCACCCAGCCATGCTTGATTTCCCCAGCTTCAGGTGGCAGCCTTCGCCACTGGCAACATGGAATGGCTACGCCATGGCACAGAGGCGTTGGCATTATTTTCTGGGTCTGGGTCCAAAGCTATATATCACTAGGGAGATTCCAGGAAATTCATGGGGTTACAGTGGGACTTAATGTGCATGGAAAAATACAGGAAAATCATACCTGGAGGAGTTGCTGAGTCGATTGTTCTTCTCTTTTCCCATTGGAAAATCCACTGTTAAAAGAATTGGTTCTGGAACAGTATACGTCATTGCAATACATCACGTTCCACAACTGGCAGTCAAACTCCAACCAGAAATAGTCGGTAAAATCCATTACATTATTTCCCATGAATGAATGTTAATCAATTAATCAAGTCCGACATGGCCGACATTTCAATATGACCACTCCAAAAATGAATCGATCGATATATACATATATAAGGGTATATAATATATATTTATATATTCACATGTTCAGATGTCGTACTGGAATGTCCCCCTGGCGATCAATCAACTGTACTCCCACCTGCATTGACACTCTGTGGCTTTGACCCCTCAATTTTTTCATGTTCAGCCTGAGTCCGATCGATGTTAGCCGTGAAGGATGCCTTGCACCAACAGCAACGCGCGTCGAGGGCCTCAGTCCTTGGTGAGAAACGTGACTCCTGGGCCCTTGGTGAATGGATGTGAATGGTTGAGGCGTCTGGAGTTGGCTATGTAAATCTTGGATCTTTTGAAATTAAATTTCTAAGGTTCAACTGTCCTTTAAATACTATCCAGTGGTCAGGAGGCAGCTGAGGAGCTATGTTAAATTTACCCCATGCGGTTGAGCAATTTGTAGTTCAGATGTTTTTTTGGTTGACCCCCTCCAGAAATATAGAAACAAAGGAAGCCTCAGTCATCGAGCAAACAGATACCCTCGGGGCTGTATCCCCTTTGATTTCCATTCGGGTTGCATACCGCAGTTTGGGGTTGAAGGGTTGGATCCTGAGTATATTGACACAGCTATGAGCAACGGCCGATGTGTTCTACAGATCTTTTGTTTGCCTCAGTCAACGGATAGAGCTCAGCCTGTCCATGATCTCCTGAATTGGAAGCTGCCTCCCCAGGATGGGTCAGCCTTTCTTGGAGGGTGAATCTTCCGCAACTGACATATGAGTACTATCCTGCTCAAGGTGACACCCTGCGGTATATCCAAACGGACCATGTAGGTGTCCAAATAAATCACGATTCGAAGTTGAAATTCCCAATAGCGAATGTATAGAATTATACCGATACCCCTCTCTTGGCTCATTTTTACCAGGACTTGAAAGGATTTTCCCAACTCATCCCTTCCTCCCATGATATTTTTCGCCCCCAAAAAACAATGGTGGAATGGATTTGATCTAATCGTGAATCGGGAGGGGGCCGTACGATTGAACCCACAAGAATTGACGGTTTGATACTCAAAATGACCATATGTGTGGGCCCATTGCTCCCCCAGTTTGAACCCATACACCCACTGAAGACTCATGTTTTTCAGTCTAATTAGGGTTTTTGAAGGTGTTTTTTCAGATCTCATTCGATGAATCATTCCTTTCCTATGAAATGCCCTCCTGGAAGCCATCTTTCAGCCTTGGATCAGTTGAATTGACTCCCTTCTCGGCAGTATGTATGTGATTGTTTAAGTTTAAGCAGCCTGACCCCTCATTTCAGGATGATTAAACCATGTTAACCTCCATCAAAGTTAAGTTGGTTACATCAGCCATTGTTTATGTGCCAACCCCCTCCATTTTCTAAGGGGAATGGGATGCTCCCAACGGTTTGCTAAGGCCCATCCATCCCCATCTGAAGCCCTTGATCAAAGCTGCATTGGATGCTGGGGCGCATGGTGCGTTGGGGGAGCCCAGTGTCGTAGATCTTCCGGGCACACGGAAGTTGTTTCTGCTTAACAAATTCAGATCTTAATGATTCTTAATGTATATTTGTAAGTATGTATGTGCGAACATATTTGTATACATCCATTTATGTGTGTGTGTGTGTTGTTGGAGTTGTCATTGTAGTTGCTACGTTTTGTTGGTATTATCATTGCTGTTTTTGTCATGCATATGTTCTAGAAATTGGAAAATCTGTGAAAATCTACCATGTAGTACTATCACTTTTTATGACGATCATTCTTGATGTTGTTTAACTTTGACAGCATAAACAAATTACAATTCCATTCTTAGTGTCAGACAATGTTGTCCACCATTTAATGGCTCAGGTGCTGAACTCCGGGGATCTTCAAATGTTGCGATGATTTAAGTGAGGCTATTGGCCAAAAAATTGGGAGATCAATGGGATATGACTGGGACAATCAAAGATTCATCGGATTTTTGACTTAGCATTGTTGGATTTAATGCAGTTTGATTTGGATCAATCTGATCATGACCTTATTGTGCCCTCACCATAGGTGATGGGAATTGCAAGGGGGATCATCCCCAAGTGGTCCTATTTCAGACTAGTGGGTTAGCCAATAAGTCAGCCAGATTGATAAACGAAGGGGCCGACATAAATAGATGAATTGGTTTGTCAGTTGGTTACCCTTCTGCAATCAACCGTGGCAATGAGAAATCCCCTACAAATGGGAGGTTTATAGCTGGGGATATCCCGTGTAAATCGAGATTTTCCAGCCACAGATCTGATTTCCGGAGGGTCACTAGGATTTGAGGCGGATACCCTCTGAGAACTGAACATAGCTATGGAAAATGACCATTTACAGTTGACTTTCCTGCCGAGAAAGGGCCGCGACTTTATGCGAGCTCCGGTTTCGATACTGAGCTGATATGATCCCGGGACTGGTTTTTGTGGCTTGGTCCGAAAAAAAGCTATCAAAAAAGCATTCAAGTGTGGCTAGTCATCATTCTTCCTATGAAAATGACATGTTTTTGGGACTACCTCATTTTGAGACCCGAATAGCAATGATGAGTCAGAGCATGTCAGAGCCCCTCAAAAACCACGATCCGCAGCACGTTCCAGGCTTAAAGGTGCTCGACCGGATGATTCACCCATTGCAAGTCCAAAGTTCATGCTTCAAACGCGACCGATTGTGGGTCAAACATTGGTAAAATCATGGGTCAACCATTCACTTCACCAAAGTATATCTCAATTTTGAGCCAACCTCACTTGATGTTTTTTTCGGAAACGACATGTCCGGTTGCTCAAACAGCGCCAGATGACGTCACAGTGTGTTAAGCCTCCTGGCCATGGGAGGCTGCCCCCAGATCCATGACCATGACGGAAACTAAGATCCTTGCTGGTTACCCATTCCATGCCCGCACCCATAGCCATGATATAGATCTGGATAGATGGTCTTTGGATATCGTTGGATCATTTCCGTTTCTCAACCCACTTTCCACCGCGTGCCGTGGCGCTGGCGAAATCTTCGCGGCAGTCACGCTGCTTGCGGAACTCGCCACTTGGCCACAGTGAGTGCAATAATTGGGAGGAGAGATCTTTCAAGAATTGATCAAGAATTTTCGGTGGCCTTTGGTGTCATCAAACGTGGTTTGCTGGAAATTCCCCGGACTCAATGAGGTTTATAGCTGGGAAAATGATCTATAAATGGGATATTTTCCATTGCGTCATGTGAATGTCCTGCCTGTGGGTATGCATATAATATACGCTTATATATACATATGTAGTATGTATACATCATGGAGGCATATATATACCAGTGTAGACATAGATTCAGAGATTGAGTTTCCAAGTGGGGATGTGCAACATTCTGTTTTTGGAACCTCCATGGAATTTCTTTTCGTCAGGTCATCGCAGGTCATCCAGTTGTTCCTTTGTTGAGCTCACTTGGAGGGTTTCCAAAAAAAACACATTGGGCATACCCCCCAAATGGCCATGTTGATAGGGCAAATGCTTGAAAACTGTACCATCGAATTTGACGACAAAGCCATTTTGACGATGAGGTTGTTGGTATTTATGCTGATCTTTCTTTTGCTTCAGCGGAGATGTTGCCCCCATCTTGTCCTTTGCGGCCAATCAATTGTGCAAAGGTTGCCCCTGCGTGCTCGTGCCACACATGCATGCATTTGCAAGTTTGAGATGTTGAACCCATGAGATAAGCCCTTTGACACGGACCCCTTCCAAAAAGAAATGAAAATAAGGCACCGCGACATCCACTTACCCTGACACAAATCCAAGTTTCTCATCATCTTCCAGTTATAAGTAATTGGATATTTAACCATGGTTATAGGCTATAGGGCTCATATCCCAGCTTCTTGGGGTTTATATTCCGTGGGGGTACCATTTTGGGGTTACACTGCATAAAGATGCTCCAACGCTCCTTAGGTCCCATGGCAGATGGCGAATTGCCAATGTCACCTGAAGGCTGGGGGCACCTGCTGCATGGCTTCATCAAAGTCGGTGATGCGTTGAAATCACTTCGAGATAAGACTCATTGTGGTCTGGTGCAGCTCTTCGAGAAAAATTACTTTCTTCGAGTGATCCCAACATGAGTGTGATACAGATTTTGACATTCTTTCTGGCAAAACTTTCTGGCAGGGAAGAGGAGGAGAGGACAACTCTGATGAAATCTAGAGACGTTCGGTCTCTAGATTTCATCAGAGTTGTCCTCTCNAACTTTCTGGCAGGGAAGAGGAGGAGAGGACAACTCTGATGAAATCTAGAGACGTTCGGTCTCTAGATTTCATCAGAGTTGTCCTCTCCTCCTCTTCCTTTTGGCATTCTATCTGACATTTTCTCTGAAATATGCTCTGCCATTCTATCTGACATATGTTCTGATATTCTATCTGACATTCTTTCTGGCATTCTTTCTGGCATTCTTTCTGGCATTCTTTCTGGCATTCTATCTGGCATTCTATTTGGCATTCTATCTGGCATTCTATCTGGCATTCTATCTGGCATTCTTTCTGGCATGTATTCTGACATTCTATCTGACATTCTATCTGGCATATATTCTGACATTCTATCTGGCATATCTTTTGACATTCTTTCTGGCATTCTATTTGACATATGTCCTGACATTCTATCTGACATTCTTTCTGGCATTCTTTCTGGCATTCTTTCTGGCATTCCATTTGGCATTGCATCTGGCATTCTATCTGGCATTCCATCTGGCATTCTATCTGGCATTCTATCTGGCATTCTTTCTGGCATGTATTCTGACATTCTATCTGGCATTCTATCTGGCATTCTTTTTGGCATTCTATCTGGCATATCTTTTGACATTCTTTCTGGCGTTCTATTTGGCAATCTATCTGGCATTCTATCTGGCATTCTTTCTGGCATTCTATCTGGCATTCTATCTGGCATATCTTCTGACATTCTATCTGGCATCTAGTCTGGCATTCTNATCTGGCATTCTTTCTGGCATTCTATCTGGCATTCTATCTGGCATATCTTCTGACATTCTATCTGGCATCTAGTCTGGCATTCTATCTGGCATATCTTCGGACATTCTATCTGCCATTCTATCTGGCATATTTTTTGACATTCTTTCTGGCATTCAATCTGGCGGTTCAGGTCCGGCAGTGCCCACTGGGATCTGGTGCTCGCGGTTGAGGTCCGGCAGTGCCCACTGCGATCTGGAACTCGTGGTTGAGGTCCGGCAGTGCCCACTGCGATCTGGAACTCGCGGTTGAGGTCCGGCAGTGCCCACTGCGATCTGGAACTCGCAGTTGAGGTCCGGCAGTGCCCACTGTGATCTGGAGCTCGCAGTTCAAGTCCGGCAGTGCCTACTGCGATCTGGAACTGGCAAGGAGGAGGCGGGAGGAGGAGGAGAAGAAGGAGGAGGAGGATGCCGGGCAGCTGTGATAAAATCTAGTGACCCTCACCTGGCAGGTGGGGAACGAGAAACAGTTTGCCTGTCTTCAGCATGATTAAAGATGTTGATGATGATGGTGATGATGATGATGATGATGATTTGATGATGTGGTGATTTGATGATTTGATGTTTTGATGATTCAATGATGCAGTGACTCAATGATTCAAGGTATGGTTTTTGATTTGGTTCCTGGACTCGAGGCAAAGATGATGCAGCACCCGCAAACTTACTGGCCATCGGATACAGTACCGAGGGCCGCTTGCGAAGATCAAAAGAGAGAGGAGGCATTGCCCAAAATGACGATCAGCAAGCAAAAGATCTCCTCAAACTCCTACACGTCGTGTGCGAGTTTGAGGAGATCTTTTGCTTGCTCATCGTCATTTTGGGCAACGTCCGGATCGGGACGTTCATGATTCCGAGCGTGCTGTGGAAGAGGATGTTGAAGAATGCAAAGAGAAGTTACAGGCCCAAAACCTTGCGGCTGATGGATCCGATGACTCTGCAGTCGGAATCCACCCCACTCTGCTACCAGAGAAGCTGCGGTTCTGATCGCTGCTGTCGGGGTGACATCCACCTGCGACCAAGCGCTAGCTATCAGGCTTCAGTCCTTGCTAGAAATCTGGGGCAGCAGAGCAGATCCGAAGAATTGGCTGCCGATTTGATTCAAGCCAGTGGGAACTTGCTTCACAGCCAAATGATAGGCAGACCAATTGCCTGACAGTGTGAGCCCGGGTGTTTCAAACGTGTATAAAACGCGCCTTGTGTTTCAACCATTGGAATCTTGAAAAGCAATTTTTTCCCGAATGCGTAGCAAGGGTTCCCGTTTCACTCTGGGGGTCTGGGGGTTGAGGGTGACGGTGCGTCCGCGTGAGGTCGCTATGGCCGTGTCTATGGGGGAAGCTGCAAAAGTTGTGATTTTTGGACGTTTTCGACGTGTCGCAACGTCATTTTGCGTGGCAGGTGTGGCATTTCGTGACATTCCAATTTGTTTCATGACGCATCGAAAATCGTTTTGTGTGGCAGGCGCAATACTTTCGCGACGTTTCATGGGTTCCCGTTTCACACTGGGGGTCTGGGGGTTGAGGATGCGTCCGCGTTCGCAACCGTCCGCAACCGTCCGCAACCGTCCGCAACCGTTCGCAACCGTTCGCAACCGTTCGCAACCGCTCGCAACCGTTCGCAACCTTTGCAACCGTTCGCAAGTGTCCGCGTGAGGTCGCTATGGCCGTGTCTATGGGGGAAGCTGCAAAGGCGATCGTTTTTGGACATTTTCGACGTGTCGCAACGTCATTTTGCGTGGCAGGCGTCGCACTTCGTGACATTCCAACGTGTTTCATGACGTGTCGAAAGTCGTTTTGTGTGGCAGGCGCAATACTTTCGCGAGGTTTTCAAAAGATGAGTTTCACTTTTCGTGGCAAGCACAGCACTTCAGACACCTCCATCGTCATGTTTCGGGGCAGGCGCAGCACTTTAGACGTGTCGTGTTGCGTGTTTTTTGCGAATCGCAGTGTCAGGGCTGCGTCAAGTGGTGAGAACGTGCAAATCGTGTGGCAGGAGTGGCACTTTCTGACAGGTGATGTCGAAACGTCGTTGTCTATAGGGGAAGCTGCAAAAGTGATGATACTTTGGCTTGTCGAAACGTCGTTGTCTATGGGGGGAAGCTGCAAAAGTGATGATGTTTTGGACGTTTCAAACGTGTCGAAACGTTGCTTTGTGTGGCAAGTGTGGCATTTTGGGATGTCTCCCAAGATTGTCTCCCAGGAATGTCTTCCCAAGAGTGTCATGCCAAGAGTGTCTTTGAAGACTGTCTCCCAGGAGTGTCTTTCCAAGAGTGTCATGTCAGGAGTGTCTCCCATGGGTGTCTCCCAAGGATGTCTTCTCAAGAATGTCTCCCATGGGTGTCTCCCAAGAGTGGCTTCTCAAGAATGTCTCCTAGGAGTGTCTTCCCAAGACTGTCATGCCAAGAGTGTTTCCCAGGAGTGTCTCCCAAGAGTGTCTTCCCAAGAGTTTCTTCCCAAGAGTGTCTCCCAAGAGTGTCATGCCAAGAGTGTCTCCCAAGAGTGTCTCCCAGGAGTGTCTTCCAAGAGTGTCATGCCAGGAGTGTCTCCCAAGAGTGTCTTCGCAAGATTGTCATGTCAAGAGTGTCTCCCAAGAGTGTCATGCCAGGAGTGTTTCCCAAGAGTGTCATGCCAAGAGTGTCTCCCAGGAGTTTCTTCCCAAGAGTGTCTTCCCAAGAGTGTCTTCCCAAGAGTGTCTTCGCAAGAGTGTCTCGCAAGAGTGTCATGCCAAGAGTGTCTCCCAAGAGTTTCTTCCCAAGAGTTTCTTCCCAAGAGTGTCTTCCCAAGAGTGTCTTCCCAAGAGTGTCTTCGCAAGAGTGTGATGTCAAGAGTGTCTCCCAAGAGTGTCTTCCCAAGAGTTTCTTCCCAAGATTGTCTCACAGGAGTGTTTTCCCAAGAGTGGCATGCCAAGAGTGTCTTCTGAAGAGTGTCTTCCCAAGAATGTCATGCCAAGAGTGTCATGCCAAGATTGTCTCCCAAGAGTGTCTCCCAAGAGTGTCTTCCCAAGAGTGTCATGTCAGGAGTGTCAAGAAGGTTCGTGTGAGCATTCGGGTTCGTGGGCTGCATCTNCAAGAGTGTCTCCCAAGAGTGTCTTCCCAAGAGTGTCATGTCAGGAGTGTCAAGAAGGTTCGTGTGAGCATTCGGGTTCGTGGGCTGCATCTTGTTTTTGCTATTTTTTTTGCCGTCTGTCGTTTCGGGATTTCTGGACCACTCAGGTTCCGGCAGGAGCTGCTTGCATCAATACGCTGCTTCCAGGCCTGGTATCAGGGAACTTGCAGCTCCAGCGATTTCACTTACTCTGACGATGCAACGCTGCAAACATCGCGTCATGCCTTTACATGCAAAGTGCTGAAATATGTTGATTTTTTTCCATCGAAGCTGACCGCAGCGGTTTTGATTTTGTTGGTATATGAAGCTGCTTCCAAAGAACGATTTGTTTCAACTTTTGATGTTTTGCC
>BGPT01000310.1:4840-41089 GCA_003297045.1 Symbiodinium sp. clade C Y103 | reverse complement strand
TATGGTTTTTACACAGTTGATTTGGTTTCAGGATTCGAGGTAGTGAATCAAGCTCATGAGTGCTCCTTGGGGTGGCTCTTGGCCGGGCGGCTATTGGCCACACAACTCTTTGACCGATTGTCACACATCACACACAAGTCTTTCACACGCAGCACTTCCACATACAAGTTCCACACAACTTTGTCACACACAGCACTTTCACACACAACTCTTTCACACACAACATTGTCACACACGACTCTGTCACACACAACATTGTCACACACAACTTTCTCACTTACAGCATTGTCACACACAACTCTTTCACACACAACTTTGTCACACACAGCTCTTTCACACAGAACTCTTTCACACACAAGCTTGTCACACACAACTCTTTCACACACAACCTGGTCACACACAGCACTTTCACACACAACTCTTTCACACACAACCTTGTCACGCACAACTCTGTCACACACAACTCTTTGNCACACAACTCTTTGACACACAGCTTTGTCACACACAGCACTTTCACACACAAGTTCTTGAACACAATTTTTCTTCCACCATGTCCTCTCTCTTTCCTGCCTTTACCATCTCATTTTCACATCTGTTTGTTGATTCTTGGACGGAGTTGACTTGTGGGGTTATCCGGTCCTTTAATTTTTGCTATTTCTTTGCCGTCTGTCGTTTCGGGATTTCTGGACCACTCAGGTTCCGGCAGGAGTTGCTTGCATCAATACGCTGCTTCCAGGCCTGGTATCAGGGAACTTGCAGCTCCAGCGATTTCAGTTACTCTGACGATGCAACGCTGCAAACATCGCGTCATGCCTTTACATGCAAAGTGCTGAAATATGCTGATTTTTTTCCATCGAAGCTGACCGCAGCGGTTTTGATTTTGTTGGTATATGAAGCTGCTTCCAAAGAACGATTTGTTTCAACTTTTGATGTTTTGCCNTGATTTTTTTCCATCGAAGCTGACCGCAGCGGTTTTGATTTTGTTGGTATATGAAGCTGCTTCCAAAGAACGATTTGTTTCAACTTTTGATGTTTTGCCAGGTGGCACATTGGTATATCACCAACACAGGCACATGCGCTGCGCAGACTTTTGATTGCTTGGACGCAAGACATCCATGAAGTGCTAGCAACAGTCAGTGAAGGATAGGACACCACTTTAGCCGAAGTCTGATCTTTCATATATGGTTTTTACACAGTTGATTTGGTTTCAGGATTCGAGGTAGTGAATCAAGCTCATGAGTGCTCCTTGGGGTGGCTCTTGGCCGGGCGGCTATTGGCCNTATGGTTTTTACACAGTTGATTTGGTTTCAGGATTCGAGGTAGTGAATCAAGCTCATGAGTGCTCCTTGGGGTGGCTCTTGGCCGGGCGGCTATTGGCCGCGCGGATACCATACCGAGGGCCTCTTGCGAAGATCAAAAGAGAGAGGAGACATTGCCCAAAATGACGATCAGCAAGCAAAAGATCACCTCAAACTCCGACACGTCCGGATCGGAGGAGGATAGTGTGGAGCCCCCGGACGTTCATGATTCCGAGCGTGCTGTGGAAGAGGATGTTGAAGAATGCAAAGAGAAGTTACAGNGGACGTTCATGATTCCGAGCGTGCTGTGGAAGAGGATGTTGAAGAATGCAAAGAGAAGTTACAGGCCCAAAACCTTGCGGCTGATGGATCCGATGACTCAATGATGATGATGATGATGATGATGATGATGATGATGATGATTGGAATACGCAGAGATCATGATCGAGGGGTACTATAGCAAATGTTAATTGGATCATCCTGGTGTTTTTGCCTAGGGGCCTAGATGGTCGTGTTGATATGGAAGATGATGATTAACCCACGGATTTTGGAAGGACCGTACCTTTAAATTCAGCTCAGGTGCGCAAGTCCTTTCGACACTTGTATCACAACCCCAAGATTTGCATCTGTATTGTAGCTGCTGAATACCATTCCCATCAACCCATTGTTACAAACACCTTGCCATTTTGGGGATCACAAAATCAACTGGTCCATGATTTTCTTGGAACGCTGAAGATTTTTCCCTATCGGAAAATCCACTACTTGGGGGGAATCTACAAGGAATAGTGTTTTGTTTTTTGGTGGTCCCTGGATCGCAAATCCAAGACAACTGGGGGATGCTTAAGAGTGGGAAGGGAGGGCCAAAGATGCAATCCTTTATTCCCACAAGCAAGACAAGAATTCCAGAGTTTATCATCTAATTCCACGAGTTGGACCTGCAAGTGAAAACCAAACAAGATGAAGTGCATGAGGTGAAAACTCAAATTTTTGGAGTTAACATCTTAAACACCTAGATAAATCTAGCCATTACACACAAATTGCCCAGTTAAGATACCACTAACATCCTTTGTTGGTGAAGAACTCCTCCCACGACTGAACGGAGGGAGCAGTTCGAAACCATGGGTTCTACTCATTGAATTTCCCCTCATAGTTTTACTGATGCGAAACGTAAGGAATGGGGGAATGACTTATAAGTACCATCAATAATCATCGAAATTCCCCCATTCCAGGCGTTTCGCACCAGTAAGTAGTTGGAACCCAAAAAAAGTTGGTTGGCCGGAAATATGTCCCCGTTATGACATAGACCCCCATTGTGGATGTTAAACCCCCAGTACATTCCGAATGTATTCCCATTGTAGTCCGATCAAAAAAAAATTAAATCCCCATTAAATCCCCATTAAATCCCTATGTCATCCCAGCGAATTCCTTTGTAATCCGGCTGAAATTGATCCTCCGCAAATGGTCAGGCATGGTGCGAAGTCGCCACAAGCGGCGACGGCACCGAAGCCGAGGCCTGTTGGACAAAGGTGATTGGATAGCGAACTTCGTGATGTTTACCCAGCAAAATAAAGGTGGATTTCATGGTTTTTTTCAATGGGGTGAACATAACTCCAAGGACTATGGTTAAAGGATACAATTAAAGTTAAAAGCGTTTCAAACCAAACATGGCCCATCACTGGGGGGACATCTTGTGTATTTCTCAGGGAACCTTTGATGAAGAGTAAAACTATGTAAAACTTAGAATGGCTGAATTCCGATTGGTGAAATCTACCAGTAATCAAACGTGGCAATGGCAAATCATCTATAATTGAGGAAATTGTTCATTGCCATGTTTGATTGCCAGAGGGAAATCCACCAATTAGAGAAATTATTGCGGATACGTTCCAATGGGAAAGTTGTTTGATCTCAGGTGCTGGAGACCGTAATGCGAAGCAAGTTGAAGTCTGGCCCGTGTTTTGCCATGTTTTTCTGGTGGTTCAGAAGGCCTTCTTTTTTGTTCGTGACCTTCACCTTTAAGGGCCCTGAGTACCATGATCCAGATCTGATGCGACAGCATGAAGCCATGAACCAAGAAGAAGCTGCTAAACGTCTTAAAGAGAACCAGGATCCAAGAACAACGTCCAGCATCTAGTGGTTGATAATAATCCCTTCCCCCTATTACTAACCCCCCCTAATAGTAAACACCTAGTTTTTAGTATTTGTGGGGGTTAGTAATAGGGGGAAGGGATTACGTATCATCCAGAATCATTTTGGTCATATAACTCATGCTCGTCCATGGTGTTACTCTGTTGAATCCATCGATCTGGACAGGATTGGGGCAGCTACAGTATCCTGAAATGACCAGTTTCAGCTTGGCATGTGTCTTTTCTCATGTCGAATTTAGCCGGAGTTATATCCATATTTAGTGGTTTAATCCTTGATGTACGTGCCGGTAGTTTCACATGATTTACCTATTACAAACGGTGATTTTCCATTGCCATGTTAAATTACCACACGGTGACCATGCATGTTACCATCAACCATTTACCAGAAATGTTTTCTTTCCCAGGGCGAGAGGACAGTGGCAGCCATCACAGCCAACGGCCCCTCAGCTTTGCATAGGCGGCTGACCTGGAAAATGAAATCGATGGCCATTTCAGCGAGGGACCTACCGTGTGTAAGGCCTACGTAAGGCCTATGTAAGGGGATATGTCCCCAAAAATATAGTTTTATATGATAGAGTACCTTCATTTTAGAGACCTGACATTACCGTTGATGGAAAGTCCATCATATTGTTTGTCATATGCTGATATGTTGCTTTGGCAAAACCCAAAAAGATGAGAAAGGTGAAATCCTACCAAAACAGTCGTAAATTGCTGTTCTATTTGTTGGGGATTGCTATAGATTTTTAGACACTCCCATTCCGTATGGGAAGATTGTGGGAACGAAGGTCTCATCATTGGGGACCCCTATAAATTCCATGGATTAGCTGCAAGAAAAATACCTCTATGTGATATCTCCATCTATGTCGTCTAGTACCCATTAAGAGGGTTATGGGTAAAGGATTCACGTTTTGAACTAGCATTGAGCCCCTTTGGGGATGGTATTAGAACTTGCCGATTGTGTGCTTAGTTCGTGCCCTTTCTCTTGGCCATGTCTCACTGTATGACTCGGAAAATCCACCACATCTGACGGGGAAAAAAAAGACCTGATCTTCCCCGTTAAAACTGCAAATTTTGGGGTTGCCCTTTGGGTAATCCAACATGGCGTGCTGGAGCATCACCCATTGATTGATGATTTTCACATTAAGAATCATTAAAACCTGCGTTTATAGATGATTTTCATGCATTTTCACCTGCCATGTTTGATGACACCGGAGGGTATCCGCACATCCAAATGGTGCTCCAGAAACTCAGTCGATTGCGCATCTCTTAGGTCTCAGAGAAGCAGGGACGGTGGGGGTTGCCAGGGGGATCGGTGCGGCGACTGCTGGCGGTTGACTTTGAAATAGTTCGCCGGGGATGATGAGTGATCAGAAGTGATCGGAATCATATCCCAATTTTTCAGGCGGTTGATTGAACTATGTTAAAACCACCAACCAGAAATCCCCAAGACACAAAAAAGCCTTGAAACCACGGTTTCAAGCTGGTTCCACAAAGAATCGAATGGAAATCAGCCAATTCTGAAGCTCCTTCGGTTTCTTTCCGGCCGGGATTTTGCATCCAGGGACCTGGTAATGGAGGTCTCTAGCTATGAAAATCATCTAGAAGTGCAGGATTTCCAGCAAGCCATGTTTGAGAACCTCCATTTATAGTGGATTTCAGGTATTTTCCCCATGAAATCCCATTATAACTATAATCTCATTACAATCCCATTAAATCTCCATTCTCATTCAATCCCATTAAACCCTATTAAATCATATGTTTCCCCACTAAATCCTATCAGTTTCCCATAACAACGCCCCAACGCCCAGTCGCAAGTCTCACTCGTCATCCTGGCGAGGTTCAGGCGGCCGACATCGCCAAACTTCTCGAAGGAGGCCCTTGGCAATGGGCTCTAATGGGATTCAATGGGATACTTATGAGGATTTTGGATGATTTTGGGGGATATCAAGGGGATATGTTGATTTTATGGTGGTTCTTGGGATACGGAGATGAAACCTGATCTAATCTGACTTACCCTCTGGTAAACTAACAGTTGGCTATGGAAAATCACCATTTTATATGGGAAAATCCACGAACTTTCTATGGCCATTTTCTATGTCGCTATGTTAGTTTACCAGAGGGTATGAGGATTTTGGGGGATATCAAGGGGATATGTTGATTTTATGGTGGTTCTTGGGATATTCATGGAGATGACATTTTCCTTGGAAGTGCAAGGTGGAAGTGGACAACTACAGTTATAGGGGCCCCATATCCCAACTTATGGGGGGGTTTTCAGCGAAGAGGTTTTACATGACAGACAGAAAGAATCTTTATTATCCAACTTCTAAACCAACTTACAGGGACCCAAAGGCCGAAAAAAGGACCCCTTCCACACCGCAGGCATAGCAGGCGACGAAGACGGAGTCGAGGCCGAAGGCGCTCAGCTGGGGTCAGTTGTGGGAAATTTTCAGGTCAGGATTGGCTGGCTGAAGGTCTATTCACAAAGGATGGCCATGGAATATCACGAAAAGTGTACCTGGAATATTCATTCCGTTTAGGAGTTGAATTAACATTCAAACATTGGTTGGTATGTCAATGGGTTGCCCTCCCATAATTAATCCACCGTGAAAATGGGAAATCCCTGTAAAATGAGGTTTTACCAGGAAGACATGGGGTTTTTTTCTATAGATGTGAGATTTTCTATTGCCACCTTTTCAGATATTCTGGAAAAACATATCCAGTTTCTAGGGTTCTGGTCATCTTGTTGTTGTCTTGAACTTGCAAAAGAGGATTTCTGCGTGACATTGCTGAGAGTGCGACCACTGCAGCTCACAGTCAAATGGGCTGCTGCGAGGTGGTGTCACTTCCACACCTGCTGCGCAAGCCCGTGGCTAGCGCCAATCAAAGTTCCAGACTCGAGTTCCAAGAAACCATGAAATGCAGAAGCTTTTTCTGATTCGGAGCCGGTCAAGATCCCGGGCTATGAGTCCAACAACATCAACAACTCCATGCGGCTGTGTGTGTGTGGCACAAGATTAGCCATCGAACTGCAGGTGTCAAACTTCGCGATTTCGGGGAGTTTCAACATGACCCTAGCGTGATGAACTGTCAGCGTTCACCCCAATAGGTCGTAAAATCATCTATCACTGGAATTTACCGGGCAAGCAAATCATTTTTGAGAATTTTGAGATTGGGATCTTAAAGATTGCAGTGCGGACACCACAAAATTGGACAGTCTGAGGATTACACACCATGAAAAATTCTGGAGGAGCCATACCCAACTAGAGATATTGCCAACCAAAATTGTGTTTTCATTGGCTTGTTGACTTTGCAGGTGAAAAGGCCATGCTGCTAGTTTGGTTTGGTCTTGTCTTATGGTAAATGATAAATGATGTTAAAAATCAACACAGAATAATCACTCTGAGCAATTGTTGAAATGATTCTTCTCAGAGCAACTTACAGTTGAATGGTAAAACTGCCGGTTCCTGCATAATAAGCTATCCTGTTAAAACCAAATTGTCTGCTGGAGTACATGAGCTGAGCCAAATTTCATGGTGAAATATCAAATGTTTACATGTTCCCATATTTTCCCCGCCTCCGTTGGTTACCCTCTTTTCCCGCGTATCCTTCTGCAGAGTGAGAAAGGACTCTGATTTCATGACCTGCATACCTGGATCTAGTCTTTTCTTTGGCTCCTGGGTCAAAAATGATCAACCCAAAAGCATGGTGTCCCAACTTGAACCCACAACCTCCTGTGTCATCAAACGTGGCTGGGAAAATCATAGGAATGCCATGGAGGTTTATAGGAAAACTTTGGGGAAGTATCGGGGGAAAAAAGGGAAAAAAAAATACAAGTTTTGTAGCTGAGAAGATCGACTATAAATCGGAGATTTTCCATTGCCACATTTGATCACCAGGAGGGTACATAAGCACATCCAACTGCAGATATATCCATCACAACCCTGCTTTTGTTAGTTTCATGAGCAGAACCTGTCCTTGCTCGACTCACTTAATGGACAAACCGTTGAAAAATCCACGACATTCCTAGCTTTTGGGTCAACGTCCCTACGTTTCAAGCCATTCAGCAGTGTTCCCCCCCGCCAGGCGTGCGGGCATTTCTGAGGATGGAGAGGACGCTGATGGAAACCGAGAAGCACCGGAACCGAGACATCGGGATGGAGGGCCTCCACACATTGAGGTGACTGTGGGCTGCTGAAAATCAAAAGAAACACATGGGACATAATGTGGGTAAAACAACAATAAACCACCCATTTGGGAATGGTTTATACCACCCATTTGTGATGATTTGGGGGATGGTTTATTATTGTTTTACCAACATTATATAGGAAAGTCCACGAAATAAACGGAGGTTTCATTGGGAAAAACAATTATAATCATGGATTTGCTGAGTCGATCTTTTTTTTGCTGAGTTGTTGAACCAACGGCCCAGTGCGGTGAGTGGCCGTTGGAAAAACATCGGATGGTATTTGACCTGATTAAGCTTCAGTGAATGCTAATTGAAACCTGATTTAATCTGACTTACCCTCTGGTAAACTAACAGTTGGCTATGGGAAATCACAATTTTTAATGGGAAAATCCACTATAAATGGCCATTTTCAATAGCTATGTTAGTTTACCAGAGGGCAATCGATTTAACCTGATTCAATCTCAGTTTGACCCTGATGGTCTGAATTTACTGAAACTGAATCTTCAACCCCCCTATTTGGCAGGGTCTATGTAAATTTTGGGGAGGGTAAGTGGATAAGTGGGGTATAATTCACGGGATACATGCGCGTTGGTTGATGATTTGTTTTATGGGGATTTTATGGGGATGTATAATCATGATCTTTAATGTCAAAAATTTGATATTCTTGGTGTAGCTTTAAAAGAACACTTCGTTGGCTATGTGATTCATATGGTCAACCCAAGAATCCCCGTTGACCAACCATTTGGGGGTCATTTTGCATCATCCCAATTGCCAGGGATGTCCACAATGATAAAAAGCAAAATTGTGCAGTGTTTTTTGCTGGGTTTACCACAGTAGTTTTTGATGGGCACATGAGTCTTTTTACCATGTTATTTGGGTCAACACTCGGATCAGTACTTCAAAGATGTTGGTAGAAGTGGGGGAACGTGGTAACTTTTATTTGCTGCACGGTATTTAAGATTGGCCTTGTTGAAGGGATATCATGGAATGTGTACCCAACAATAAGATTTACCATCAGTAGAGGATTGGGTCTTGGAGTCATTGAATACAGAGTGGGACATTATTTATGGAATTATTGCGATTATTCGGGGGGGTTACCAAAGCATCATCATTCTCGTCTGAATTGGATAGCCACTAATTGGTAATAAGCTCAAAGGAGATGGCAGGATAAAGATAGCCACCCCACAAGCACATGTGTTCCCGCTGTCAAGCCATCAACCCAATGTGTCAGCAGAGCTGGATTTGGAGGAGGAGTTGAACGTCTCCATTGTGGGCCATATTTCAGCTAGTTTCAGGTTAGGTATTGCAATTCAGCCAGACTGATCAATCACCATGTTCCAATATGTTCCACTTATAACTGGATATATAGATTATAAATAACATTAAATTAACTGTAGTTAAAGGACTGATATCCCAACTTATGGGAGTTCATAACCATGGTTATACTATTTTGGGTTGAAGAGCATCCCTCATTCAGGTGATTCACATGACGTCCTCATTGCAATCCATCGCACAAGTCCCCATCATTTCTTCTCTAGGGATCCCAGGCCCAGTTTTATGACTGTGGCCTTGGGGGTTTGCATAGGCAGCCATTGATTGTTCCTGAAATGCAGAGGGATCGCAGTCCAGGTCATCACTATAACTAGGTAGATTCTTTGTGATTATTGACCATGTTCGGTATTGACAGTATTGATACAAATCCATAACAATTCCATTTCTGCAGGGCCCCCGTGTTTGTCGAACATTTTGCATGTTCACAGTATCCCCATCGAATTTTGACAAAAGTTTCGCAAGATACTGTTGATTGACCAATACTTAAATTTTTGCTACCCTCTGGCTATTGAAAATCACTGTTCAATAGGTAAATCATCTGAACATGGACCATGTTCCATTGCTATGTTCAACTACCGAAGGGTAGGACTTCCCATCAAACTTTGGCAAAAAGGTCGGATATGATGTTGAAATGACAAATTGACCCGATTTTCCTTTGGACACCCATGTTTGGTGACGAAACCCCCCTGGTGTTTTTGAAAGCGGTACCGCTTTCACGCAGGTGGACTTTGGCACGGCCTTGGGTGATGAAGGCTGAGTTTTCTCAGAATTTTGGGTAAGTTTGGATGGGTGATTCCTTGGGACTACGATATACTACCCCTAGTTTTTACTTATGAGGTAGTAGAGGCGTATAAACTTATACAGTATAGAACCAGCCGAACATTCGGGTTTGCCTCAAAACAGACTACGTTTGCCAACCATGATGAGGGTATACTGACTGGTGCCAACAACATGGGGCAAATGGACGTTTAAACGGGAACTTGCACCCCTAAAGTGCCTGCCCCTGAGGGGTACCCCCCATCAATAGTAGTTGAATAAGCCCCAGGGGTTGGCAGGTGCTGAAAATGTAAAAACCAAGGTTGGCATCAAGGTGAAACCCATGGTTTGGCGGTTGATTCCTCTGATTTTGAATGTTATTCTCCCATGTTCCGTTAGTGAAACCATGGCATTTTGGGTGTTCCAAGTTTAAGCATCTACTATTCAGACCTTCAATCCCAGGCGATATTTCGCCATTTTTCGCCCCTAAACTCCTTTGTTCCAAGAAATTAGATGAAGGGAAAGTTTCCAGAAAACGACATTTCTGGTTCGATTTCTCATGGAAGCAGGGGTTCCTACAAGATGCGCAAGAAACAATGCATGAATTATGCCGCCACACGCGTTGATTTTGAGCAGGGGGTAAGATGCATTTAACATCTTTTAACCATACATAACCACGCATAACTGTCACGTAACCCACTAAGACCATCCAACATTTTGCAGGGGATCAAGCAACCAACGCAGGGCGATACATCGTGGAAGAAGTCTTTGGCGATGGCGCCTCAGGGCGTGTGCTAGGCGATGTGGATGTGGGCACTGTCCCCAAGATGCCAAATGGGGGGTTCCATAGTCCTGGGGATCTCCAATAGCTGGTTGGTTTTTAATGGAAAATTCAAACAAAATGCTGATTCAGGGATCCCCCAAAACTTTGGAAACCTCCAAATTTCCAGGCTAAAGAATGACGAAAATCTCCATAGTTGAAAGATAGGGGCATCCATATACTGTGTGTTCAGTAAGGATGATTGAAGTCTCCATAATGTACAGGCTTCCAACTTTTCGATCTCTGGCGTGATGTAAATAGTCTGCATTATCATCAATATTACTGGCTAACTCCTATAAACAATATTGCGGTGAACTCCCCAGTTTGTTGATTGGATTAGAGGAAGGAGCCCCAAAAACCCAAACGACAGGTAAGTGGGTTGACAAGTGGGGCGCCCTTCTTGTAGGAATGTTCAAAAGTAAGCACTTTAAGAACCTACCGATATGATTAATTTTCAGGATGGTTTCACATGGTTTCAGCAACATCGGAATTTTGACCATCGAGAACGCGAGATTTTACCAACTGAAATGGTGGGTGCAATTGTTCAATGTAAAACATTGTGAATCACGTCATATTGATATCCATATCTTTATATATGTACACACACATCTCTTTTATATATAGAGAGAGGGACACCACATATTCAATGTCCAGGTGGAGCTCACCAGGTAGACTAATGACTCATGGGCTCTTGAGCCCAGCGGCGTTGGCTGCCAGTAAAATGGATGAGGATTCGGCTTGTCCTCTTTGAAACATCGGCAGTGGTGGCTTGCGCATCGGCAGCAATGACTCGTACGCAAATGCCGCTGCGCATAGCGACGTTACCGTCAGCACAAGGCACAAGAGCTGGTCAGTCCCGAGATCCTGCAGCTGAATTGCCTGCTGATGTGAAGGTTCCGCCAGACGTCACATACGGCGAACGCGGTGGCACTATCCCCACATGCACCAACGTGCGCTGCAAAGGTTGGTGCGCATCGCGCGTGCAGTTGCGGAAGAGCAAAGACCACAAGCCAAGTTCAACCGTTTGAACGGCTGTGTTTGCTATAGGGACTCCATAGCCCAACTTATGCGAGTTACAGTCCATCAGTCAACTTTCATCATGATTCATGACAATTGGCCCGGTAGAAAAACAAACCAGTATATACAGTAGCATCCATGAAATAAATTGGTTTATAAACCCCATGGATACTAGTTCGTTGCATTCCCCATACACCGTCGAATTCACTAAAGTGAACTGTGAGTCAACCCCGATTTCGCGGCAACGGGGCCTCACCTGGTATAATCATTCTGATGTTAGAATCTAGAAACTGATTGTGGATATATCCTCTGGTAAATTAACAGTTCGACCCTGAAAATAGTCATTTTTTAGAGGAAACTAATCTTCCAACCCCGAATTCTTGCCAGGGTCTATGTTAATTTACCAGATGGTAATGGAAAATTAGTTTAATTGATATTTATGGATTAAAACCGTATTTGCTTTTAATATTGAAATCAAAATTCATAAGCATAAGTCACTTTTAAGACCCCCTTAAACCTCATGCCCCTCCAGCACTTAAAGGATACCCTCTGGTAGACTAACATAGCTCTTGAAAATGGCCATTTAGTTGGTTGATTTACCCATTCAAAAATGGTGGATTTTCGCCAACTGTGAGTTTACCAGAGGATATCGAAAGAACAACCACGGCTAAAAAAAAACATCGATTTTGGGGTCCTCCATTTGTTGGAAACATTAGTAAACCGAAAAAAAAAAAGTGAATTCCAGCCATAGCGCCAGGCTGCCGCGAGGCGGAGACGGGCAAGTTGGTGGCCGTTAAGGTGGCCCGCCCGGCACGGCGGCAGCGGAGGCGCGCGGCTGGCGGTGGCTTCCAACGGGAAAGGGTGGCGGAAAGGGCGATGTTTGCCGCAAAAAGTTGGGAAGATTGATGATTATTGAAGTTTTTGGGGGGCAAAGATGTGGAGCATTTTGATGTTGATTGTAGTTGTTTATGGTGTTTTTGTGAGGTTTTGTGTTTGTATAAGGAGTTTTGGAGATGTGTTGTTTCTGTGGCGAGAAGTGGAGGTGTGGTTGAGTCTACCTGTTCTGTTTTAGTGGCGAAAAATGGGAAATGATGAAAAGTGACAGGGATTAGGATGTTTGTCATAAACCCCCACGATTTTTTCTTGTTGCGAACAAGAGGATTTTTTAGGACTGAAAAAGGTTGCAGGGTTAATGTTCTAAACCCAATCATCAACGAACCATTTGGGGATGGTTTGCCAACCATTTATGGTCATATTGCAGTCTGGTTTACGATTGGGTTTAGCACATGATTCATCCCAAAGTGACCTTAACAGTAAGTCCCCATTTCGTGATTGATCCCATATTTATCCCATATATAGATGGTTTCTCACTAAGTTACGGACCTGTTACCTTTGTGTGAGTGTGACGAGCTGCTTTCACCTTGGCGAAGGCATGCAGAAACGGAGGTGGCCATGCTCAGAAAGCTCCAGCGCGGGGCTCAGTGCGGAGTCTGGCGTGGAGTCTGGAGGTGTATCAAGGGATTGGTTTATGAAGGTTATATCTATAGTTAACCTATAATGTGGGGTTTATGGAGGTTATATCTCTATCTGGGTTTGCTTGAAAATGTAGTGGAAAACCTCTAAATCCACATTTCATAATTGGTTCATCCCATTGTAATGGTTTTTATCTATATGTTGCATATCCCATTTGATGGTTATAGAGCGGTGAACTATATATGGTTCATGCAGGTTATGTCAGTTATATCTGTAGTTAATGGTGGTTTTAACCATCTACTGGAGATTTCATGGAGATTTCATGGGGATATAAATGGATTGTAAGATGGAATGTAATGGTGCTAGGTTAGCTAACTGCAGATGGGTAGTTTCGTCCTTTAATTGTTTGCCATAGCTAGAAATATCCACTAACCAGCAAACAAGTTCGTTGTTTGTCTGTAGGGCATCCAAGATTGGCCAGGAAAAATTAAGGGGGCGAAATAACCAACTTATAAACAAGGAACCCTCTGGTAATCAAACGAGGCAATGGAAAATCCCTGAATAAAATGCAAGCTTAAATTGGAAATTACTGTATAAATGGAGCATGTGCAATTGCCACAGTTCATTGGGGTATATATATATATATGTGTGTATATGTGTGTGTGTGTGTGTTTATGTGAAATATGAAATATCCTCGATTACTTTTGAGTTTTATTCGGTATGTACCCTCAGTAAACGGCGATTCTTGATGAGGATTTAACTGCATATAATGGGAATAATGAAATTAAACTAAGAATCTGCTCGGTTGGTGTTGTTTGTAAGTACGACGTGCCACCAATTTTGGCAGCTTAATTGGAAATACGACGAGAGGTACCCAATGTGAATAGAAAGTAGGGATTCAAATCCAATCGATTTGGGGTTCAACATGGACCCAGCATTTTTGTCAAAAGAAACTCATTTGGAGAGCTATGAGGCAGCTAATTGGGAACAGTTCAAGAGCCGGCCCGAGAAGGGAGATGTCTTTCGCAACAAGAAGCAAGGCCGGTGCTTCTGTGTTAGCTGTGCGGTGAGTGATGAAATCTGGTGCTGGATGTTGTTTGGCGGCGTCCACCACCTTGGTGCAATGATGGTGTGCCCTTGGATTCCATGCCATGTGGCATGATGCAATGCTTGTTGAGAAACAGTGAGCAATATGTTGAGCTGCCTGATTGAGATGCCTGACCGACCTCATGGACTCATCAGTGGATTTTTTAAGGACCACGTCATACATCGCTTGAAAACAATGTCGATTTTTTGGAGCCATGTTTCTTCAAACAGTTGTTCAATGAGAAAAAACGGTCCGATTTCACGGGCGCCCAGCAAAGGTTCGATGGACTGTGCTCTTTTTTATGCAAAAAGCCTTGACATCTGCCCAAATCATTTTGTAGTGGTGTGGTTGGAGCCATGTTGAGCTTATGTTGAGCCTATGCTGGGGGCCGAAACCGTGAACCGGATCCACCGTTGGGAGCTATGTTAGACCCGTCGACTCCCCAAATTTGTCGGGTTCAATTCGCATTTTATAATTTTGGCTGCTGAAATGCCCGTCCAAGTTGCTCCAAAACCCATTGTTAAACAAGCTTATGTAATGTTAGTAGAAAGCAATAATGATTAATAAACCAGTTTAAACCACCCATATGGTTTGAACAACCCATTTATGGTAGAATTGGGGGGTTCGCTATTGCTTTACTGGCACTAAGCAAACAATGTTTTGTTGGTGCAGATCCCATTTCTTCGTGTCCAAATGAAGTGGCTTTGACTGCCATGTCCATCCCAGTTATTGCAGTTTGTAGTTGGAGGCCCATTTCCAGGCGGATTTTTCCATTCAGAAAACAAAATAAAATCATCCAAACCTATTTCTCAATAGGGAAAATATGGAAATCAAAGATGGCTGGCAGAAGCATTCCCCGAATGCCAAGTGGGATCAACAAGCCAACCCCGAGCCATGAAGGCAATTGGTGATTTGATCAATTTTATCCTCTGGTAAACTAACATAACTATTGAAAATTACTATTTGTAGTGGATTTTCCCATGAAAAATGGTGATTTTCCATAGCCAACCGTTAGTTTACCAGAGGGTATCCTTTAACTAACATAGACCCTGCCATGAGTTGTGAGTTGGAAGACCGAATTTGCCCTGAAAGTAGGTGGATTTGATTTGCAGTTACGAGACATTTCATTCCAAGTTCCGACGCCTGTGTCGTTTTGTCCGTCCCTTGTAATCATATGCACTATTTCGCTTCTACTGCAATTAGATTTGAGAATAGAGCATTCAATTGTTAGAAGCTTGCTAACCACATTACATTGTAAAGAATATTGAATTCTAATATGGCGTCATCCAACGGCAATTGCAAGAGTTTGACCATATTCTACCACTTCCAAGTTGTGACCCACGACTTGGAAAAACACGGGCGCCCAACAAACGGTGACCAGGCGACACAATCGTGACCTGGCCCATCGACATGTGGTGCGGCTGTTGGACACCTTCGAACACGAGACTTGCCGGTCCTGAATCCCATCCCCCGCGAGGATCATCCCACGTAGGGTTTCACGGCGAAGCGTAGTTATAGATGGGATAACCCTACGAAATACTTACTGGTGCTTAGTAGGGAATGGGGGAATGGATGGGAATGGGATGATTCTTAATGGCTATTATAGGTCATTCCCTCATTCCCTACTAAGCACAAGTAAGAATAGGAACTTGCTAACTTTGTAACTGGGGGGGTTATATATGAACCAGTTGCCAAGTGGGACGATCCTGCAAGTAGTACACCCCCTGTATTTGGAGCTTTCCTAAGATGGGCTTACCCCCAAATCATCCATTTGTTTGTTGGATGTTCCATGAACTAAACCATCCAGCTATTGGGGTACCCCCCATGACTATGGAAACCTCGAGATGGTCCCAAAGAAATGTTTTTATTGCCCTAGTAAACCATCGTGCCTCTAGGGACTGAATATGAACGGGGTAAGGGATTGGATCGCGATACAGATCCAGATTGTTTTTGTGTTTTTTGTTGATTGTTGAATCCCATTACTTGTCGGTATCGCAAAAGGCTGGCAATGAACTGGATTGGTCCATACATGTAGATGTTTGGATTGGATACACCCCATGTAATGTAATCAAGTAAAAACCAAATTTAATTGACTAGGCAGGTTTCGACAAATCACCAATTTGTTGGTGATTTCCATGCAAATATTTTTTGTTCACGGAAAATCCCCTGACTATCCTATATTTTTCGCAATTACAAGTGTGGAACGTCCATGGCATTGTGACATTGAGGGTGTGTGTGTGTTATGGGAAGATATATGAAACATATACCTGAATTGAGGTGGAATGAAGATGTAAATCAACCGTTTATCCGGAGATTTTATGTGCTTTAATCGGGCATGCAACCAAGGCGCAAGGCTACAGACCGTGCTCATTTTTTCGACTTTAACCATTTGTCAATCGCGATTGTTTCCTAAAATCGGGGTACCCCCAAATCATCCAAAATTAGACCATTTTAGTATTGAAATCCATCGTTTGGGGGAATCCCATTTAGAACAATTTAAAACCATATCAGGTACAGATCCACTGGAGGTACTCTACCATATAGAGCCATGGAACTTGGGGTTATAGCCCTAAAATGTCGCCCTTCTATATGGTGGGTACCTCCAATTTAGGTTTTTGAAATGGCCACTGAATTTGGGAGATGTACAAACCGTGCCCGTTTCACCGGGTCTTTCTTAGTGTAGTTTTGCCACATGACCACAGGCGGTTTTAGGAACCGATTATGTCCCTGTCGTTCTGCCATCCCAATGGGTTTTCTGTTGCGCAGCTGTGAAACCTTATGACATGCTCAGCAAACCCTGAGTTTGACTGATCCGTGGCGAAAATCTGAGAATTCTCTGGTGAATGCCTAAAGATTTCGTCACATATCTCCACCTCTTTGGGGATCATTTGCATTCCCAAATTTGTATCACTGGGTATGATTGGAGACCAAAGATGTAGATGGAATCGACTTTTTTGTTCAGACTCGGTTGGGTCAGGGTTGCTCCAAATGATGTTCCGTATGTTCGATAAATGATTGCCACAAGGGGTACAAAATAGGTGATGTTACCTTACAACACACAAATTTGCCTGAAAAAGATGTATGGTGTGTGGCCAGGGAGCAGTTCAATCCAATCAAATCGCCTTAAATTGGGTGAACGTTCCCACTGGCCATGAGGAAGAGAATTTCTACTGTATTGTGATGGAACCTCTGGCCATGAGCCTTCGAAGCTTGGACTGGGGAAATAAGTTGGGTTTCACCAAGAAAAGTGATGTTTTGACTAATGGAAATAGGATGAAAAGAGAATGTCATATGATTTAGATACATTTTTCCGGCCATGAAAAACTAGTCATCACTATGAATCACTATCCAAATGGAAATATGAGGTCTGTGGATGGTGTTCTGGATAGATTCGAACTACCTCACTGGCCCTCACCATAAATCATGGTTATATCGTAGAGATAATTTCCAAAATGGCCTGGATTTATGTTTATCCAGAATAGTCACCTTCGGCAATTCCAGGGCACTCATTGGATCGATTTCACAGGAAACTTACAGTGGACTACGGTCCTCTACAGGTAGACATCTAGTGGAATCATGTTATGTTTCCCTTCATCCAATTCGGGGAAAATGCTTCACTGTCTCTGTGAGGCATAGGTCCCGGCTGGGAGATACTGACCGTGTCATGGGGTCATTGGCCATTGGGTGTGTCCAAATCACTTGCGGTCACAGCTAATTACTCCAGACCCCAGTATGGGGCACCACTTTGTGTTCAAAACGCGGAGATGGAGGACTTGAAATAGCCCCATGCCAAAGCCTAATTTGGTAGTTGCCCACTTGTATCCACATGGTCCCACACACATTTGTTTGTTGAATCACCATTTGGTGTTATTTAACGCCCCCAACTGTCTCCAAATGGGATTTCCCCTTTTTTAAGTCGGTCTTAAAAGCACGTGCGTTCCACTCATCATGGGGTAGAGCCACACTTACCAACGACTTGCAATGCATGGAACGATCACCCAAAGAAAATCTATGGAACCTTGGAACCCCAAAAAAGATTGGTTTGGAAGATGATTGTCCTATCTAAGATAATTTTTTGTGGAGATAGCTATTACTTCGGGTAGAAACTCAGGCGGTTTATTGCAAGAAGGAGATGGTGGGTTGTACGTGGTCACTTGGCAGCAGTTTGTTTCGAAGGTTTTGACCAAAGATCGGAAGTCGACCTCGCAACATGGGATCAACAGTGGATTCCTAGGAGCCCCAGGTGTTTTTGAAAACTGCCCATGTCAAGGGTGTAGGTGTCTAGTATTGTCTAGAGTTCATGGGAAGATGGGATGCTGACGCAGGCCTGAGGACAGTTTGCAACCCGGAATGATTTGGGGTGTATATTGATGATGGAATGTGCACTGTCAATATCTTGTTGGAGCATATTAAGTTTATGTTTCCCATCTTTGCACCATTCCCAAGAATTGACATTCAAATCCCCTTTGCCAAAAGGAAAGGCCCTTTGCATTGGTAGATCTGGTGGTGCCGCGAAGCCAATTTCTGGATTGTACGGGCGAGTACTGGGGTCAAGACACAAGCTATCCAGTTCTAAGGTGCTTGTGTGAGGCCCAGACCAGGTTCCAACTCCACTCTTGCCAGTTACAACTCAACTGGTTGGTGATCTATACATACCTGGGTAAACGAATATATGAAGTGAACCCCTTAGGACCCCTGCCATGACAGAGAACACATGGTGGCTCAAGGGATGGGGTAGAGCTGAGGCAGATATCCGTTCAACGGCCCATCAGCTCTCAAATTGCCGCTGTGCTCGAAGGAAGTTGGGGGGGCCATTGCTGGTGTAGTGGCTGTTTGGAAGCTTGCCAAGGGGCTGGTAGAAAGTCAACCCTGGATAAATAAAGTAGTTTTGATTACCATTTGGGGGGTTCATTCCAGATTAGTTGCTACACCCCGTTGGTAAAAAGAGGTTTTATCAATCTTGGTTTGACGTTCAAGGTGATTGTACTACCACACTGTATTGGATTCAAAGATTATTGACTACCAATTTGGTTTCCAAGGGGCTGATGGGTTGTTCGGAAAACCTTAGACAAGTACTTGAACCGTTTGCTATTTTGATGGAGCATGTCCACCAAGCCAGCGAATCTGTTTTTACCCAGGCTGATCAGGCTGGACACCTTCCGGAGCCGGAAAAATTGCCCAAAAATCCAAAAAGGTGATCATTTCAATGGCGTCATGGCAGTGTCCAAAACATAGTAGTACCTCCACATCCTAAACTTGTTTATAATCATCTTCCCAGTGAAATTGCCAATTAGGTCAGCCACATCAAACTGGAAGCCTCCTAGACTCGTCCCAGTTTTTTTGGTAGCAACTTCTGGCCATGCAGTGACCAGCAACCTTGGATCGGTGCCATGAACTGGCGCTGACAAGCCTGCGCAACAAGCTGGGTCAATGAGGATTCGGCTCTCTGTGTTACAAACACCTTGGTACTAACACCTCATGTGGGGTTGCGCTGACAATCCTGTGCCTTCAAACCTTCCGGATCCTTCCGGTTCATCGTCTCAACCAGTTGACTAAGCGTCTTGGGTGGATCTTTCACGTTGAGATTTCTGATCTGTGTCTTGGTCACATGACCACTACGGTTCCGAAAATGTGATGGTTGTTGGTCATTTCTAGCCTTGCTGAAATACACACATTATCATAGAAATACTTCATTGTTGATTATTGTTGGCAATGACCCCTGCAAGCCACTGTCATGTTGTCTGTCCACCCCGCAACAAAAAGAAACCCACCTTCATAAATTCTGATAGCTTAAATGATTAAAATTTCTGTTGCTGCAGCCCCCAAATTGATATGGTGCCAGTCATGTACATCCCCTTGTTTGTTGGTTGAATCCCGCAAATCCCACTGTTTGGAGCTTGAACGTCTCCCTCCTTATCCACCTTGTCACCTTCATACAGAGGTCTTGCCTTTTTTCAGTCCATCGGATTAGCACACGGCGACCTCAAGTGCCTTCGGCGGTTTTTTAAACCTTTGGCAGGGTTGCTCCGGTGATGAGTGATGGCAAAAGGGGGGGAATGGACCATTTTACTTCGTTATTCAGCAAATGTTCCCATACATGGTTTGATGAGACGTGGACCTGAGACTTGTCAAATGGAGGCGAACTTCTGCCAAAATAACTCATGGAGTCATATTTTGGCCCCGGGAACCCTTCTCCGTGAATGCGTGCCATCCCAAAAATAGACGGTTTTTTACCCAGTTTAGGCAGCTGCGACGAAAATACCACGGCACACGCACCTCCATGTTTGTACATGTTTGACAAAGTCTTGATGAAATTGGTGATGGGTGGGTCTGCATTTCTGGGCTATTTGAGTCAACTGGTCCCATGTTCCAATGCCATGCTTCGGTGGTTAAAACTGGCAATGTTCTTTCCGGCATCACCGACTGGCCGAGGTGTACCAACGTGATGCTCAGACGAGGCGACTACGAAACTTGGCGTCTGGTCCAAGTGGCGATGTGATGCTGGGAGGTAGCAAACTTCCAGGTGGGTGTGCGTCAAAAAAAACATGTTTCAATGGGATTTACTGGGGATTCCATGGGACTTCATGGGATTTCTTGGGAATAATCATAAGGTTTATTATGGGGGTTAACCTTGGGGGTTGACCTTTGGCTGGTTTATCCCAACAAGGCGGTGCCACAGTTTTTCTTAGCTTAGTGGGTCCAAAACTTTCATCTAACTGGGCTTCATGCTGGAGATATAGAAGTACTTCATGGGTGTTCATCAAAATTGTCCAAGGAAGAAACGCGTTCTTTTTATCTAAAACATCAGTCAACCAGTTTTCAACCAATAGACCATTTATAAATGAATCAGCCACTTATAGACCAATAAGCACTTTTGAGCCCCGACCCTCACCATTCATGCGGTTTATTAACCAACAAACGCAGCTGGACGCCATAACTTGCCTCTCCACAACCAGGCACTTGATGTGTTTTTCTTTCAACATTCACAAGCCAAGAAACAGTTTTGATCGATAAACAGCAATGAACCAGTTGCAAAGCCCAATCAATTCTTGCTCAATCGCAGGTAACCACTTTGCAACGCAATTATGGGTCGTTAACCAAGAAGCCTATTTTCCGGTCATCAAACATGGCTTGGAAAATCCACCATGAAGTTCGATGATGTTCCCATCTAGCTAGATCGGTTTTGTTGGTGAAATCCCCAGAGAGATCTCAATGGATTCCAACAATGTGAAGTCAGAATCTCATTCACATTCCATTCACATGCCATCTTCCATAATTCTGGAAGATAAATCCATTAAAAGCACCATTTTGTCCCATTAAAACTTCCATTCATAGTCGATGTTCCCATGATTTTCCAGTAATTCACATTTCTTCCCCATGAATTCCTCTTTTTTTTCATTCAACCTCCATATGTGTCGGCGATTTTCCTCCATGTTCCCATGGCTTTTCCCAGGAACTCCGGGCGCATCCACGAATGGGCGATCCTGACTGCATGGCCGCACGACCTGCCTGGCCATTTGAGGCTGGTGATTTCACCATAGGGGCTTTGTCTGAAAATGGCGTAATGTGGGTAAAACAATGCCATAAACCACCCATATAATGTGGGGCCTCACCTGGTATAATCATTCTGATGTTAGAATCTAGAAACTGATTGTGGATATAATATCCTCTGGTATATCAACAGTTCGACCCTGAGAATAGCTATTTTTAAGGAAACTAATCTTCCAACCCTTATCTGCTAGGGTCTATGTTAATTTACCAGAGGGTAATATTACATCTATACTCATATCTATACCTTACCCTCCAGTAAACTAACATAGCGACATAGAAAATGGCTATAGAAATAGTGGATATTCCTATGAAAAAAATTGTGATTTTTCCATAGTTATGTAAACGTTTACCAGGAAGGGTATCCCTAAATCCATTCATGTGGGCAAAACAATGCCATAAACCGCCCATTTGGGAATGGTTTATACCACCTATCTATGGTGAAATTGGGGATGGTTTATTATTGTTTTGCCGACATTGATCATGAGTTTCCCTATGTTTTGCCATTTTACGGGTGTCCATGGGTGTCCCCATTTTCAGACACATGGAAAATCAGAGAATAAACCTGGGAAATATGTAGGGAAATCCATGAAAAAATGGTGGAATTCATGGAAAATCCGGGTGGACATCATAGGAAAATAGTGGAAACTCCATTAAATTCCCCTAAAAATTGATGAAATGGAGGTTAAATGGAAAAACATGGTGGCAAAATCATGAAAAAATCTTGGGAAAATGAATGTGGGGGTTTGATGAAAAATATTTAGATTACTGGCATATCAAATGGGACTATTCAATGGAGAATATGAATGGGATAATGGGATGTGAATGGAATTATGACTTAACATTGTTGGATTGATATCTCATTCAATCCCAGTATATCCCCATGAACTATCTTGGATTTGCTGAGTCAAGGTTTTTTTTTGATTTACCCTATTTTCCCAATGGGATATGGGAAACCCACTACTTCGGGCCAAGTTGAACCAGGATAAAATGGTGTTTTCAGTGGGATATTCACAGTTGAATTACGGAAGAATTCCCAGAATATGTTGATTTAGTGATGTTTCCAATGGGGTATTCATGGGAATCTTCTGCGATTTTTGGGATTGAACAAGATTTTTAAGATGATTTGAAGCCACCAAAAGCAGCATATTGCATTGAAAGTCGCGACTACAAGGAGGAAGCCTTTCCAGCCTCGTCCCTGCAAGTCCAATGGGCAGGGGGAGAAGCTGTTGCTGGAGCGTTTTTCGCGGCTTTGTCATCCAGCGAAGCACAGTTCATGGTAATTTCTTGGAGCTTGGATGGCGATTTAACCAGTAAAAATTGTGATTTTTCATGGGATATTCATTGGAATATGCTGCATTTCTGGATTGAATGAACATCATTTGACCAGTAAAAGCTTATATTGTTCCTGATTTTCTGATATGTTTAAACAAGTAAAAACTGATGTGTACAGTACAGGTGTTTATCAAATTTGCCAACCAAAGACTGGAATTGACCAACTCCATTTTGGCAAAGGTCTTACTCTACTAGCGGCAGATACTGCAGACAAGACCGGGTTCGACCATGATGACTGATTTGGGGTGTTAGGTTCGATGTTGACAATTACCTCAAATGTGTCCTTCCTTTGTTGCCTCATGTTGGCCAATGGCTTCTTAGAAATGAAAAATTGGTGAATTATTTTAGTTTTCCCCTATATAATATATATATATATACATACTATAAGTACATATATATATATATATGTGTGTGTGTGTGTGTGTATCCGTATATGATATATGTCTATTCCTCCCAAAAAATGCAGTTCCAATCAACACAGTAGGTGTTTGTTTTCCTTGCGGAACTGACCTGACCCGATGGATCCACGACGGGTTGCAGGTGGTGATCATCGATTTCGGCTTAGCCAATGTCACCGAGCCCGATACCAGACGCTTGGAGATCGATGATTTGTAGCGTGGTAAAGCCCAGATTTATAGGGCCAATTCATCCCCAACCTTGGATACCCTCTGGTAAACTAACATAACTATGGAAAATCAATGAAAATCACCATTTTTTATGGGAAAATCCATTATAAATGGCCATGTTCAATAGCTATGTTAGTTTCGCAGAGGGTAAAGTATAGATATGAGTGGGGTAATATGGAATAATGTTGGTGAATGTGGGGTCATAGTGAGAGAATCATCGAAAAACATGATGTGGGATCCACCGAATAACAGTAACCATCCCTGATGTCGATGACCAAAAACGACTTTGTCAGTGTCAAGATGGCAGGTTTTAGTGGGATATTATGATATTATTGTAATGGGTTAATGAGGTAAACCCATTCAGAAACTGTCCCCAATAGAGGTATACTCCTTGCAATGGGATGATGTACAATGACCTCCCGTGTTTCCCACATTAGCGACCTCACTGGCTGAGCTAACCATGGAAAAATGATGGTGTAGGTTTTACGGTAGGATGGGAATCATCCAGTCTCCCAAATCATATGTACGGGGAATCGTCAACGATGGCGATTTTCTCCTTTGGGATTTCTTGTAGCTTGCCCAAAAAGAATGATGTGTACTGAGGGGAATCACCCCAAGAATTCCAGGTGCTAAATCCAGATATGCGCAAGAGAACCACTTGCAGGAAATGGGAGGTGGAAAAAACAGACCCAAAACCCATGCAGGTTGAAAGATGTGCAAAGTGTTGAAAGCCATTGGTGTAAAACGACAAGGTCTTTTTGGGCTGCCTTCAAGCCCATGAAATTCCCTGTTGGTTTCTGTCTCGGTGAAAACCTGGTGTGACCTGGCTCGAAATCCCATTCCGACTTCAATGGGGTATGAGTAGGAGCATCGCTATTTGGCACATTTTTCCTAAGAATTCTTCAACCGCACGTAAGTATCTATGCATTTTTACGTAACCCCGAACAAAATGCAGAAAAGGTGAACCTTACTTTAAGACAACTAGCCTCCGAAAAGCGATCTTCAACCACAAAAACATTGATAAACCCTACTATGGTGTACCAACCCCCAGCTTCAAAATCCTGGGACTTTGGCTGATCGGACGTCTTCCAAGGTCCAGAGGCTTTTCTCTTCACGCGGGACAACCAAGGACCGGGTGAAGTGAGGATTCTGGAGTTCCCATGGGTCATTCCCCCATTACTAAGCACCAGTAAGTTTACCCTTTGGTGTCATCAAACCTAGGTTCACCGACTGGTAGTTGAATCCTCTATTCTTTTGCCATGTCAATAGGAATAGCTACTTTCGCGAGCTAAGAATTATAGAATTGTGAAATTTTGCAAGGTATCTAAGATTGGCAATGGATTTATTAGCTCTTTGGGGTCATCAAACATGGTTTGCCGGAAATTTCTCCATGAAATCAAACATGGAAAATCCCCCATAAATATACCTACAATCATCTATAGTTATGAACCAGTACGACACCCTCCAGTAGTCAAACATGGCAAAAGAAAATCCACCAAGTATAGATGATGTTTCCATGAAAAGGCACATGTATATGCTGTATATAGGATTTCCAATTTCCACTTGTGATTACCCGGGAGTAACATCCAACAATCATATGGACTTTTATGCAAGGTTGCTCCAACCAACTCTGGGCAAATAATAGCCACCAGATGGAAAAGTGTGTGATTTTACCTACGTATTTGCCATATTTTCCTCCCCTTGTGTTTTGAGTTTATAATAGTAGCGATACGTTTTTTTGAAAGGATTCAAACTCCAAATTTGTATAGTGGCAATCATGACAGGAGTTCATTTGTGGCCAACATAAGAAACCAACTAAACCAAAAAAGGTTGCAAACAATATGTGTGCCCTCCAGCAACTCAAGATAGATATGGAAAACCTATCCTTTACCAGAAAAAGGATACTTTCATGGTATTAAAATATTGGAGGGTGACCCCATTTGCAGTCTTTTTGATATGGAAAATTAAGCTTGAAACCATGGAGTTTTGGGGTGTCCTTTACAAGCCAATGACTAGTAGTTTCAACTGAGGGAATCTCCTTTTCTGATGATAAAAATCATCCAAACCAGATTCCATGTTGGGGAAAGTTCTGTTCTTGGGACCTCAGCGTTGACCGCGGTGGATCATGCCAGTAATTGAAGCGATCACCATGTGGGTATCCTATGGAAGTGCGGCAACTAAGCATGGTGAGAATTAGTTGTCTTCATTTGCTGAGTCGATGATTTTTAATTTTCGCGGAAATCCACTCCTTGAGTCGTGTTCTTTGAAGAATATGTTGTACTTTTTGGGGTGTTCCTTAAGCAAATCCAAGGTTATAATTACTTGTAGTATCTTGTAATCTTCCAAGTAGGCGACATATCCAAGTTACCAGCCACTTTTTCTGGGATCCCGCTCAAATGAATGGATCCATTGTAAGGATCTGATGCAGCTTCAAACATCATCTTAGTTACTGGCGAACTATACCTTTCAGCGAACGATTGAAAAAAGATCCACCAAAATGCCTTCAAAAGCTTTTAAGAAGCATCAAAAGATGCAAATCCGCATCTACTTGCATGTTTTTCTTGTTGGTTTAGATGGAATTACTGGACATATAGCCCACTAAACCTCGCCCCAAGCACCACATCAACTGCACGTTCACAACGCCGAGATCCGCAGGCGACCAGAAGAAGGGCCGCTTGCGCGTGGGCGCGCGCCATATCCGCGCCCCCGAAGTGGTTTTAGGCCTTGATCTACAGGGTTTCTTAACGCATGGGGGGAGGATGCGGGAGGGGTATCCAACAATGGGTTGGGGGTCTGAAATTAGGCACATTGCCGACATTCCAAGAGGGTTCAAACCATTATTTTGTTATTTTGGGGCTTACCCTGCAAAATAGCAATATGGCATTTATTCAACAAGAATTGTATAACGTGTGTATACTTACTAGCAAGACTTGTATAAAATGGGTTGGTACAACTCAGAGGTTTGATTCGTAAGTGCTTAAAAAAGGATCCTGGTTGATAATACGTAAGTCCCCTAATTGGAGGTATTCGATGTATAAGTGGGACACTGCTAACCATTTACGAAGTGGGGGCATCCCCCAACTAGGTCAAACACCTGTCAGAATGGGCTCCCAAGCAGCATCCAGCAATTTAGAAGAAGTGAATGATCAAACGGAATGTTGTGAATTTTACACACCGACCTTTTCCTTCCCCCAAATTCTTTGGTGGATTCTCCTATGGCAAACCTCCATGGATCAAGTTATGGAGTAAGTTTTAGTGATGGATATAAACCAATTTAAGGCTCACTTGATTAAGATTGGGGTAACTACCGCAATTTATGACCTCAATTACGAAGTGCGTGTGATGAAATTGGATTCATTGGCTACTACTTCACAAGCGCATTGAAAAACGAATCAAACGTGCCTACATTCGAAAAACTTAGTGTTCCAGGTCGCCATGCAACGGGGGTCTTCGATTGCGGTACCGTCCCCAGGTTCTGCGCACGACATGTGGAGCCTGGGCTGCTTGCTGGCGACGCTCTACACGGGCGAGCGGCTCTTTCCTGCGTCTTGGATCGGGCCGGGGAGGGAGGTACTGGTACTTGGAGGATCATCCCATTTAGTAAGTGGTTAATAACCATTTTTATGACCCATTTATAGATGGGATAATCCACTTAGGAGACTTACTAACCATGGTTCCATTTGACAGTTTTGCCTGTAAACATGTCATGGAAGCCCTCAATTTGCCCCCGTAGCCCTAGCAATTCTTCCCTTGACATGCATTGTTTAGGAAGTAAAAGGACGTTGCACCACCAGCCCCTTACGTGCAACATCATGAAACTGTTTGGGGTTCTTCATGAGCCTGGGGATGAGGAGATATGAAAATGGCTCAGAATGACAGCTTTCTGCCTCAAAGATCATCAAGTGACATCAAATAGCTTCCGGTAATCAAACATGGAAATGGAAAATTCCCCGTGCATGCAAGGGAGGTCATTTTTCAACATGAGAAAAAGGTCATTTTGCAACACGGGATTCTGTTCATTTCGCAACGCTCCATGGTTCTAACATCCTGTTCCCCCAGTTTCTGGGTTTTTGGTTTCTCGGGTTCTTGACTGACCCTATAGGTTTCCACATTTCCTGCGCTTGTTCTTCATTGGGGTTGTTAAGTTCATCATGTTTATACATATTATTACATATTTCAGTTTTGCGGTATAAATTAACCTTTAACATGACGCCCGAAACCTATATAATCCTAAGCCAATTCCAACAACCCTTAATAAACTCTAAAGCAACCCTCCACCAATCTCCCGCAAAGCGGTTAGTGTTGGCATTCTGTGCAAGAAGTGTGGCTGTGGCCAAACGTCGAAAGAGTCAGAAGCTTCTCAGCATGGTTTTCCAGTTTCAAGGAGCATATGCTCAGAATTGTTGCCTCGGAACACCCAGACCATGGCAGAGTTTTTGAAGATCTTGATCACGGCATGCTTCAGTCGGCGTGGAAGACTGGAGCCGAGTTGGGCAGCCGATTTCGGAGCTTTGATCCAAGCGAGATCTGACAGGCCCGCGGGGCAAGTGACCAGCAGTCGGATATTTTTCAATGGATTGGTTTAAGGAAAAAACTACAGGAAACCATCGATTTTCCCAACAAATATAGAGGTTTTAAACCAATCCAGTGAATTTTTAGATATTGTCCCACAGGAGTGTTTTGCAGGAGTGTCTATAGCAAGAGTTTGCTTGAAGGTCGTCCAAGGCCAAGAATTTTGAACGTGAGATTGTGTTACCCGCAGCTACAGCGTTTGACGGAAGTGTTGTACCCCACCCAAGATGCCCAGAAGAGAATGAGAGCGTAGAACACCTTGAGGCAGAACATGCGTTTGCAAAAAGAACGTTTTGACAAGAACCCCTACATACCAAGACCTCTGGCAGAATGTCCCAAGATCGTCATAGAAGGCAATCCCCGAGGACTTTATAAGATATTTAGCAGAGCCTAGGAAATCATCCCAGAAGAGCTTTCATAGAAGCACCTGAAGCACAATATCTGTCAGGTTTTCATAGAAGGAGTATCTCAAAAAAAACTTTCTGACAAAAAAGCGCCAGACCTGTAGCTTTGGTTTGCTTCTTTGAGAGGAGTTGGTTTAGTTAGCTAGTTCGATATATCCACCATAAAGCCAACAGTTGTTGTAGCGATGTAAACCGACTTAGCTAAGTATCTTTGAATTGGTGGATGAGAAAATCTACAAGTGCCTCCTATATTTCATCGGAGAGGGGACAAAAAAACATGGCTTCCCGCAGAATTTCCGTGGGAAACCAATCCATTGAAAGTGGGGGCAGCCAGCCATGTTTGAGTACCCACATTCCCATGAAATCCCAGTGTTCAATCCCTATCTGTTGATGGTTTAACCTCCATTTCCATGCCACATGTTACTTTTGAATCTTGATTACCCTCTGGTAAACTAACATAACTATGGAAAATTGCCATTTAGAGTGGATTTTCCCATTAAAAATGGTGATTTTCCATAGTTATGTTAGTTTACCAGAGGGTAATTGATTCTAACCAGAGCTTTGCCCTCTTATTCCTAACATATCACATCAACCCATGTACATTACAATGTATTTCCATGGTTCCTATGTCAATCCCATTATAAATCTCATCAAATCCCAGTCCCATCAAACCCCATGACATCCCATTCAAAATCCCATTCAAAATCCCATTAAATCCTAGTATCATTGGATTGGTGAATGGGAAATTTTACAGGAAAACCCCATATTTCATAGGGAAAAACCATGGTTTCCGGTTAAAATTTTCCCTTTAACCAATCCAATGATACTAGGATCCCTATGAATCCCGGAATTCACTCAGGTCCATGACGAGATGGAGCATCTAGCGGCCATTGAGCATCCTGGCGGCACCCTTTCTTTTTTTGCGGAGAAAAACATGGTCAATGGATTGGTTAATGGGAAAATTTACAGGAAACCATGGTTTTTACCATCAAATATAGAGGTTTTCTGTAAAAATCTGGGCTTATGCTGGGGAAAAACATGGGTTCAAGTCAAAACCCTGGTACCTAGTGAACATGAAAATAGCTGGTAAATGGATGTTCATCCCACTAAAATGGATAATAATAGGTTTTGACTCACCCCCACATGGGAGATGTTGTGCTTGGGGTTGCAGGCCAGGGCTTCTAAATGGGTATAACCATGGGATATTTACCGCCATCAATTGGGATATGGGGCCCCTACAACTATGGTTCTATAACCAACTTACTAGTGGAACTGCACCCCCAAGGGGGACGTTTGGGATCTTCTCAGAATGTTGGAGGTGTATCTGTTGGAATTGATTGGACCAATTGGGATATCTGGGAATGATGGGGAGGAGCAGCAAATTATGAGGGTATAATGGGGATATCTTGGAAGCTAATTGGAGAATGAAATGTATTTGGAGAAATACCATAGCAACCTCTAATCGCAACATCACCACAGAAAAAGGCCTGTAGGATTGCCGGAGTCGTCCCAATGGAGGCAATTGAAAATCCCCCCAAAACAGTAGATGGACGCTTTAATGGGAAAATGATCTATAAATGGATGATTTTTCATTGCCACGTTTGATTCCCAGACGGTAGATAGACAAACGCAGAGTTGGGCGTATGCTATACTAACCAATAATTTAGACGAAAAAAAACAATTGGTACAGCGTGAATTAAATTAACCTACACATTCTACGGGAATTTATTTATTGTGTCGCTCAGGGTATCTTAGGTGAGCGTAGGCTGCAACTTGATAAACATACCATGGTATGGTGTCCATGGGAATGGTACAGCCGATCAAAAGGGATTTCGAGTGACGAAAATCGGTATGTTACTACGGAGAAAAGGGGGTTAAACAGGGCAAGAAAAGCTGGTTACCCTCTGGTCATCAAACATGGCAATGGAAAATCCATCATTTATAGTTGATTATCCCAGCTAGAAACCTCTATTTAGTTCGGGGATTTCCAATTGCTATGTTTGATGACACCTGAGGGTAGATTGGTTTCGTGGATCAATCGCGCAAGGAGGAGCGTGCTTTGTAACCCTCAGATTTTGCAGGACACAGCAGGATGCATGATGAACTGGCAAAGGGACCTTTTTTGCCAATCCTAATCAGGCATTTACCAGACCAGATGGGGATCCCATATGCACTGGCTCTCAGTTCTAGGCTTTCTAGGACCGCGCAAAACATCCCCATTTTCGGTGACCCACTAGGAAATCATGGGTTGTAAATAAAGCAATGGTTAACCATCCATATTTTGATGGTTTATACTGCCCGTTTGTGGTAAATGTGCGGGTGGTTTGCTATTGCTTTAGGAACTTTTTTATCACATATGGAATGACTTTTCTGAGATTACGAGCACTTGCTGCGCCCGAGCGTATCGCTTTGTTCAAGGAAAGCGCTCCGGTCTGAACCCCAACAGCCTCCAGCATTCTCGCCATCCAAATATGGCTATGAGGTTTGACAACATAAAACCTACTAATTGTACGATGAATAACCTGTGAAATGAATCGCAAACCCGGCAACCAATTTGACCCGTCAGTCATAGCAGGAAAACTGCTTCTGGTCTTTGAGAATGACACATCACAGCATTCTGCACGGGCCTGTCGTTGCTTCGGTAATGGAAATATTTTTCAATGACATAGTTGCTCCAACTCATGATAGGTAAGTTCAAGCCACAAGGATGGAAAAGTCCAAAGTTGACCTCCTTATCTGGCAATGTTCCCCCCCTGGCATCTGGGTGTCAGGAGCAACCATGAATGAGGGAATATGAGGGAATATATGTATATATATAATTATATATATATATATATATGTATATATTATATATATGTATATATAATATATATGTATATATAGATGTATGTTGTAGCCAGCTTCCTCCTAAAGAACAACAACCCCATGGTATCCAAGACAAAAGCCATGGATGACGAGATGCCCACAGCCCACGGGCACCAAGGCAAGTCACTGGTCTTCGCATTCCTCCAGAGATGGCCAACGGAGTAGCAGAGAGCGCCTGGTCGTGGCGTTTCTTGGGGTGGTTTGTCACTAGTAGGTCATTTTGATGGGTGATATCGAAGGAAAACTGCAGCTAACAAAGCCCACTAGGGTGGGGAGATACAACAAGAATCAAGGGGAACTTGACATGAAAGGAGCAATTACCCTCTTGAAAATCCCCGAACTCAACGGAGGTTTCTGAGAAAATCATAGCAGATCATCTTTGAATGATGGATATCCAATTGCCATGTTTGACTACCAGAGGGTAAGATGGCGGAGTCTTAGAATAACCAATACCTCCAGCGCTGGCGCCAGCGAGGTGAAGCCAATCTGCACTTCTCAAAACTCGTCTTGGGTCCAGAAATATCATGGTGGAATGGAGTTGTATCAATGAAATGGAAGGTTCATATCCAGTTCAGCCAACAGGTTTGTCCAAACATGGTGAATACCCCAAGAATGGTGATTCAATGGAAAACATCATGATAAACCATGGGATTTTGGGGTGTCCGTTTTTGCAAACAAACCTGAATGGTAGTCCCTTGAGAATCAACGCACTGGACCTACAGAATATTTGGAGAAATCTGGGTGGCTTTTATTCTCCATTCATTGGAATGGAAGATGATCTACTTGGGCCATCCAACCTTTGTTTCTTTACCATAAATGGTGGTTTCCAAGAGAGTAACCCCAAGATCATTTAAAAATGACAACCATTCAACCATGTTCAACCATTCGTTTTCAGCTACGCAGGTTTCAGAACACCCTCCAGTCACTGGAATGATGGTTAGGACGCTTGGGATTGGGGCAACTATCCCAAAAATCGCCGAACAACGTTTGAGGCGAGGGAATTATGTATCTATCCAGAGTTGAATGTCATATCTATAGATGATCTGAGTTTCAACTAAACTGTTTATCTATATTATTTGTAGTTTATCGTATATTGTGGGGAAAAAAACATGTCTATATCTAAGCCAAGATGCGCCATGGGAAGCACGTGATGCCACCAACCAACGGAACCGCCGAGGGATCTTGGAGAAGGGTGTGGCCTTTGATGCTGGGTGGAAAGGGTAGAGCTGAAGAGTTGTTCAATTCGGGGGGGCAACCCATTTTATCCATGGTTGGTTATACAAAATGTGCTGTATAGAATGGGTTTGCATACATAATGGCCCCCAGTTGGTTGGTCAATGGGATGGTTCAGGATTGGGTTTGCCACACTAAACTGGATGAATCATAATGACCTCAGATGGCCTTATTTCAACTATTTTCAGGGTACTGAATTACTGTGATTCAGCCAGAATTTATGGAGATTCAATAGTTGAAACCATAAAAACATGGTTGAGACCGCCAACCAGATCATGATTACATCCCCATTATATCCCCATGTATCATCCTACAAAATCTGGTTGAACCAAAACAATATATCATTGAAACCCACGAATCATCGGGATTTCATTGGATTTCATGGGGATTAAAATGGACCAATTATAGTTCTGAATTATATATACATACTGGAATCACAATGGAAGATAATAGGATGGCCTACCGCCACTAACATTACTAGCATTTCGAAGTCTGTTACCAATACAATGTTCTGCATATTTCAGCTGCAAACCCTTGGAGTGCATGCTGAGCTCTGTCGCTGCTCCTCACGCCTTTTGTCTGGATTTTCCAAGAGGTCCTCTCAATCGGCGGCTACCTGGCTTTGTACGTCTTTCCAAGAAACTATGCTTTTTCTTGCTCGGAAACAGCGCACGCTGGCTCACAGCCTGTGTCAATGAAGATAAAGCAGACAGCGAAAACAAAATGTTCTCACAAAATGGAAACGCTTTAAACTCAGTGCGAAAGAATGACGCTTCTGCCCTTGAATCTGCATGAGGATCGCAAGAAGACGCGCACTTCGTGTCTGTTGAGCTGGTTTCAAACAGCCATGTGGATCTCTTGTTCCCATCCGATACTATGGGAAATCTCCCAAGCAAAAAATGACACTTCCAAACGAAAATCCAGAAACATAATGACACTCAACACTCAACTAAACACGACTCGCTACCGAGCTTCTCCACACGTCCTCCATTATTGTGAAATTTAGATTCGCTTTTACCCCATTCAGCTAGAGCGATCTTGGACTCTTAACTCAAGTTGTCAGTTGTCCTGCAGTTGATCTGTGTAGGAGTTTTCTAGTTAGACTTTGTTTGTGGTTTTCTGTGAAAAGATGAACTGCACATGCCTGGTAGGCCATGTCTTCGTAGATGGTTGGTCCGCCTGGGCACTGCGTGGTTACACCCGTTTCTGGGACTCACCCCACAAAGAAAGTAACTGGTTCATTGGCTAGTATACTTTGTCCTAACCCATTGATATATGAACTCGCCCACGAAATAACGAACTTACGACCAGGATTACGAACTTGCGATCAACAGGGTTATGAAGCAGTTCGGATCCGTGGGAGCTTCAATCCCCCAAATGTGGCCCACCAATGTGTTGGATATGTTTGGATGATTGAGAAACTCTGATTTAATGAATGACCCTCTAGTATTCAAACAGGGCTCCTTGAAAATTCCCCCCATTTAGCTCGATGACTTTCCAATTAAAAGCTCCATTGTGTTCGGAGATTTCTCTGCCAGTCATGTTTGATTGCTGCGATGGCTCCTGCAAATAGGTATTTCCCAAAGTATTATATGGGTTTATATATGGGATATACAAGGTTAGAAACAACTCTTACAAACCACATCCAAGTACCCTATGGTCCGGTGATTCCCATACGAACTTTGATACTCAGGACGAGTCGAGTCGATTGCTATGGCCCGAAAATGCCGAATCACAACGACAGGTGCCGGTGAATGGCCAGGGAAGATGTGCCGAACAGCCAGGGCATGTAGGACTTAAGCACCATCAATGGGGATAGAAGCAAACACGTTGAAGTCACGGATCGTGCTTCGGGCAACATGTTTAAGACACATTAAAGTAATTACCTAGGCAGCAAGCAGTGGAGACCATCAAGAAACCACTGCTCTGGGCAGTCGATCAACTGGAAAACCATCATGCGGTCACAGTGGATGGGCCTTGGGTTCATGAACTGTTTGGCCCCCGTGCCGTGGCGGCCTTGCGACCTGCTGAGCTCAGCTCAGTTGAGCAACATGGCCAAAAATGGCAAAAAGGCTACTGTGATGAACATGTTTCCTCAGATTCGCCCGCCATATGTCAAGAATCCTAAAGTCGAACTTACAGGGGTCCCCATAAAGAAAAGTGTTTCTAGCTGGTGTAGCTGAATGGTAGATCTTAGTGAATGGCTAGTGATTTCAAGGGGGGGTGCCATTTCACCTCATTGCCAAACTCGTTCAAGTCTGGCAGGTCAATGAAATTCGACATGACTTGGATTCCTGAAAAAGAGGGTGTATTTGAAAAAGGGTTTTCTAGTACCTCAGGTGATAGCAGAATCATGGGAAAATACATGTTAAAAATCCACTATAAATGGAGGTTCTAATGGACAAATCAACTATCGATTTGTTGAGTCGTTGATTGATGAACTTCCCAATGGTCAACCCACCATTTGGAGAATTGATGGGGAATATTTTTTTTTTAGGGGGGGGGGGGGATCCCTTGGACGCAAATCGACGGTGTACCCCCTGAAGTGGCAGTTTGAGGGGGATAGCTGATGATGAAGCTGGGGATCTCTTGGCCGAAATTCTCCATTTGCCAGCTGCAAGTGTTGGATGTTTGTATCTTCTCTAGCACTTACCCACAAAGATCAATGGGAAATTTTCTGCATAGCAACCCCAAAAGAAAAGGAGATAGAAAAGCAAAATTCCACAAAGATGATGATGAATGACTGTTCTATCTTCTGGGAGGTTTCTACCAATTTTGCTCTTGATTGGGGGTCATATTCAGAACGTTTGCAGCTTACAGCAACCCCTTTGCTGATCCCAAACGTTGTTCCAAAAAAAAAAGAGTCCCATGAATAGGCGGTTCAGAAGCCACTGTGGATGATGGTGGCAATTTAATTGAATCAGGGGTTTCTAATTTGAGCCACTATTGGTTGTTGGTGGTGTGCAAGATTCGCCCTTCATAACTCCTCATGATTTGGGAGGTCACCGGATTAATCACCAGAATAAGCAAAGCCAGCCATGACCATGGTGAGTTGTAGATTCCTGCAGAATATCCATGTGGTTTCCGCGTTTTTACACACAATGTGATTGTTACAGGCATATCCCTGTGTAGAATATAGACTAAGGAAAGGAACAGAAGAGACGCACACACAGATTCTTGTTTGTTTCATCCTCAAAGGTTCATTCTTAAACCCACCTGAGCGTCAGGTGGAGCATGTTGAGCAAATGCCCGTGCTCCACGAGCGACTGGGACAGGGGCATTCGTTCGACGCGAATGATAGGTGGCTGGTGACTGGTGGTGCCCCAGTGATGGCTATGCTGGTTCTTAACCCCCATCCACTATTTTGATATACCCTCCGGTAAACTAACATAGCGACATTGAAAATGGCCATTTATAGTGGATTTTCCCATGAAAAATTGTGATTTCCCATAGCTATGTTCGAAGGAAGTTTAGAAGCTAAACCTTCCGACAATATGGACAGATGGAAAAGCACAGCCATGAAGGAAGTCAGAAGAGAAGAGATGCAGGTGCG
>BGPT01000309.1:322570-362274 GCA_003297045.1 Symbiodinium sp. clade C Y103 | reverse complement strand
TTTCTTTGCACAGGCGTATCCAAAACATATCCATCCAAAAATCACCCAGATGCCTCAACCATATGACTATAGATCTGGATCGATCTATTGCGCAGATTTTCTCCTGCTGTGACTTTTGAGCCACATGTCGGCACCCTGAACAAAGGCAGCTGGCTGGGATGGGAAAGGGCTAAGGTCGTTATACCATAAAAAATGGTCGTTCATGAAGAACCATTTTTTAGATGGTCGTTGACCTGCAGGGTATATATATATATATTTACTGTTAGTGTTTGGTTCCTGGTTAATCATATATCCGGCTGAATTATAGTAATTGACTAACCTGAAAATAACTGAAATCAAACTATTTGGGGATGATGTCCTTACTAACCATCATTGCAGTGACGTTATAGTGAGGCTGTCGTAGTTCATCCAGATCCATGTACACCCATCGAACGAGGATTATCGGCTGCTTGCTGGTTGCAATGCCAATATCCCAAGTCATGTTTTCCCATTGCTACACATAGAATATATCTCCGATAATTTTCCTATATAATTTCCCAAATTTAGAACCTTAGGATCCCATATTCTATAATGTGGGGCCCCCAACTTAGAAGTTGATTTATAAACCCAATTAACTGTAGTAAAAAAAGTATCATAAACCATAGTGAAATTGGAGATATTTGCACCAACTTAGCTATGTTGGGGGCCCCACATTGTATATCATTGTATACCCTCTGGTAAACTAACAGTTTGCTATGGAAAATGGCCATTTATATATTTCATGTATTTTCCCATTAATTTCATGGCAATTTTCCATAGTTATGTTAGTTGACCAGAAGGTAATGCATGATGTTAATGAGTTTTCCACAACACTCCGCCGTCTCGGCCTGAACTCTCCGTCCGTGCCAAGTTTCCGCGAAGACATAGCCTGAGTTTTCCGCGAGAAAAGCTGCATGGCTTTGTCCGTTCCACTGGACATTGCCCTCTGGTAATCTAACACAGCTATGGAAAATCAACATTTACAATAGGTAGATGTTCATATATCATCTATAAATCGGCCTTTTCCATGGCTGTGTTGAAAAGGGTAAAAAACCAGAGGTGGAAAATGTGTTGTTTTTTTCCTTACCAACCACAATAGCGAACATCATATGCGGATATCTTCGAAGATAGATTCCTCATGGTTCATTCAGTCTACGATACCGTAAACTCCAAAAATGGGACAATAAGAAATGCAAAACAATGCAATCACAACTTCTATAAACAACGAACATCACAGGGGGAAACCTATGAGTTTCCAAGCTGGATTTTGAAATCATGAAGCACAGGATAACTGTTGGAAAATTGAAAGACCAACCAACAAAAATATATAAAGATGGGAGAAATGTGTGGCCTGCAATGGGGAAAAATAAGGTGCTAAACACTTCTTCTTGGACAATGAGAAAAAAACATGCTCACTATATACACATGCATTAAATATATAGGTATGTTTCCTTTTTTTTATATCTCAACGCATTTGGGTGATGTTTTCTGGATTTGTGTTGGTGAAAATTTCATGAATGCAGTGTTTAGGAAATGTACATGCATGTCGTCGCGCTGTTGCTGGTTGAAGTGGCAATTTCAATTCCTAATCATCAATTCAAGTTTGGTCGACTCTCCAGTAATCAAACGTGACAATGGACAATCCCCTATACATGGCCATTTTCAATAGTTATGTTGATTTACCAGAGGGTAAATGGAGGTTTTTCATGGGAAAATCAACTGGGGATTTGGGGGATTTGCATTGCCGTGTTTAATTAATGGAAGGTTCAATCCCAGAATCAAGACGGCCAGGCCCAAAACTGGTTTGGGCAAGACAGAAAACTCCTTGATTCTCCTTGTACAATCTAAGTGGGAGACGGGGTGGGGTCCCCAAATTTAGTATCAAGTTGCTGATATATCCCATATTGGGTCCCTGTTGTTAGCCACCTACTATGATCTCATAACAACCCCACTATATCAAATGAATTGGTGGTAAATTTCAATTGTTCCCATTGTAATTACCAGTGAAATACGTCCATAATTCGTGCTAGAGTCATACTTCAACGGTGTCTGCTCCCTGCAAATCAATTCCCCCATCCCATCCAGGTGGCCTTTTTTCATGACAAAAATCCATGGATTTCACGTTCGGAAAACACGTTGTTTTCATGATGGATTCTACATAGCTATATGTAGACATACATACACTACCTAGATTAACGTTGTTAATTATCTCTTTATGCCGATTCAACAAGGTGGTGAAAACCTGCATTTCATAACCAACGAACCAACATGTATCACTCATATCCCCATGTTTTGGCTTTAAATCCCCAGGTTGATCATTAAAACCTAAAAATCTCAGATTTTGATGTTTTTCCTTTACCCAGTTCTATGTGCCTTGGGCTCACGGCTCATGCCCTCACCTCCCTGCTGCAAAAAACCTTCCTTGCTTTCCACCGGATGGTCGGTGTCATGCTTCTGCACCTGACGGATCTACTGGAAAGCATGTGCCACATCCTGACAGTGGTAAATTTATGTCCCAAAACTATATTCTGAGACTTCAATCTTTGTTGTTCATGGTTAATTCTTACATGGCAAATCTAAATACAACGTGAGCCACCGTAGTTGGTCACAGAATCAACTTTAGATAAAACATCAATCCCCCATGTACAATCATCAACCAAGCGAATAAATTACAAACGGGTTTACTGACCTGACGAGTTTGGCCCAGGACGAAATCAGTTACCCAGATGCATCTCTTTGCTAGCGGAAAGGCCCCTTTGGCTGCTGAGGTCCTTAGAATTGATCCAAATTTCATTTGTCAAATCCCTTATGTCACTTTTGTTGTTCTTTACATCCCCATATTTTATTGGTTATATAATCATGTTCAATCCCAAGTCTGTTGCTGCTATTCACACGTTCTCCATGGATTCGTGTAGAACAATGATAAATCTCCATCCAATGAGGTTGTTTATTTTTATCCAGATCCATATTCCATGATATCCCATTGGGTCCCATTCAAACCCACTATTTTTTGCTACATAGTTAAACCCTTGCATGACGGGACGCGCTAGTCATAAGTGGGTGTATAAATCCAATCAACCAGAAACCAAGGCCAACCAAGTTGTGTGCGTCAACTTGTCTCTCTAAGCGGCCCCTTCCTGCATGAATTGGAAAAATATCCACAATGAATAGTTGATTTCCCCATTATAACCTCCATGTATACGGGATTTTCCATTGCCACGTTTGATTACCAATATATCCCCATAAGTCCCTCCAACAAACATTTTTTGTTGTTGGACAATTCCGTTATTTTCCACAAGTCTCTGGGTGAATCATTTCCGGGGCTTCAATGATTCTCGTGTATTCGGCTGCGGCCTGAGAATTTGAATCCGTCACACCCCGAATTGGCCGTCGCAGGATGTGAGACAAGGCTAGCAAGGTCAAGAAATCCCCCCAGCTGCCATCCTTCTCGGTGTGTCTGAGGTAGAGGGGCCACTTTGCCTGAATTCTTTCTTCAATTCTCTCTTGAAAGACTTTGGCCAGAGACGCCAAATATTTCACAACCTCTGATCTCAGCTGGGCAACTGGAATCCCAAGATGGCCAGAGCGGATCGCTGCTCCGAACTGATCGTTTCCGTCAGCAAGCTCCACACGACGCAATTTTGCCCTTCTCAGGCGGCCATCGATCAGCCTGTTGGACGCCTGCATTTCTACCCGGTGCTCCTCTGCTTCGATAGTTGGATGGCCATCTGCAACGGGCTATTCTCCCACTGGCTCAGAGCATCTTGCTACTTACACCGCTGTTTTGGCTGGTGAGGTCCTTAGAATTTATCCAGATTTCATTTGTCAAATCCCTTATGTTGTTCTTTACATCCCCATATGTCATTGGTTAATGATGTTCAATCCCAGCTTTGTTGCTGCTATTCACACGTTCTCCATAGATTGGGGGAATGATAAATCTCCATCCAACAAGTTGTTACAATTTATCCAGATCCGTATTCCATTACATTCCAGTCATATCCAATATTTTTTGCTAGCTAAACGCTTGCAGGACGGGACCCCCTTGTCATAAGTTGGTTGACAAATTGTGTTTAAACTTATAAACCCCATTTAGCATTGTTATATCCTCCATACACCCCAGCTAACCAAGTTATATATGTGCGTCAACTTGGTTCTCTAGAGGCCCCTTCCTGCATGCATTGAAGCAATCTCTGCAATGAATGGCTAATTTTCCCATAAAAACCTTCATGTATAAGGGATTTTCCATTGCCATGTTTGACTACTAGAGGGTATATTCCAATGATTTTCCCACTATATCCCACTTGTTGTTATATCATGTTATATCCATATAAATCCCAATAAGTCCCAGACAAAAAACCTTTTTGTTGTTGGACAATTCCATTTTTTCTTGCTTAAAAACAATGATGTTCCACTGGTTCACCACTATCAACCCCTGATTCACCATGTTTTCCCATAGATATACCCATCAACCATTCTTAAAATTCTTAACCACTAGTATAAACCAGTATTAACCGTTATCATTAACTATTAACCATCTAGAATTGCTTCACCATTCAGTCAAGCATTGGGGGACATTTCCCATTTGCTGAAAGATGATGAGTTTCCAATGATTCACCATTATTGAACCCTGATTCACCCTGATTCACCATATTTTCCCATAGATTTTCCTATATTAACATCAATTTATAAGGGATTTCCCATCAAATCCTATCAAATCCCTGGTTTTTGTTGGACATTTTCCCATCGATTTTCCCATCCCTCCACTGTACCTCCACCAGGTCCTCCTCGGAACTACTGTTGCTGGACTCATCCGCACGCCCCACCAGTGGCGACCCCGGAGGGCGCCCGCGGCCGCCTGCAGTTGTCGAAGGTCGTTCACCAGAAAAAATGGCAAGTTTACCAACAAAGATGTGGATTTAAGCAACAAAAACGGCGAGTTTAACAGCAACGATATTGGGATTCATCATGATTAGCAAAAAATGATGATGTGACCAACAAAAATTGGGATTTAGCAGCGGAAACAATGGTCTCACTCGCGAAATATAGTAGTGATATTATTGGCATATGTACAACATGAGTTAAACCGCCAGAAAAGAAATATTGCCGTTATATACCCCTAAACCGGCAGAAACAGTGATCTTCCCAGCAATTTTTGGGATTTATGAACCAGCCCAAAGTTTGGTTTTGCACTTGAAAATTCACATTATAATAAGTGTCAAAAGTATTCAAAAGTATTTATCTGAATCTAAGCATATCACAACAAATGTCATCTGACCAATAAACATAAAATGTATGTAGCACAATTTCGACTTGTAGCCAGCAGAAATAGGATGCGTAACCCATCAAGAACAGAGTTATGAAGGATTCAACGGAGAAAAATGCGTATGGCACCACAAACATGTTTAGGGATGTTTAGGGTATATATATACTGTCCCCTTGAAAAATGAGGGTTGCTCCAAACACCCCAGGTACAAGGGGAGTGTTAATAGAGGTAAAATGACCTATTTACCCCCCAAACGTGGCTATCATTGACCCATAATGAGTTGGAGCAACCCTGAGTTTCCACCATTCATGATCATTAATCACTTATTGAAAATTCCCATTTATTACCAATACCATTGCAGTAAGCAACCCTTCAAATCCTGAAAAACACCTCGTTTTTCCACATCTTTTTTCGCCACACAGTCCGCCATGAATCACTGCAAACGCAGCAAGAGATTACTCTTTGGCGCACATGAAATGAAAATGAAACAGTCCGCCATGATCCCTTTGGGCCTCGTTCCAAAAACTCCAAGCGACTCTGCACCTGGCGACAGTAAAAGACCCGCTCGCGATGGGTGAAATCACTAGCCAAACATCAACCCAATGATGAAACCATGTTCTTATCATTCATTGGATTGGTTTAAGGGAAAATTTTAACCGGAAACCATGGATTTTCCCATGAAATATAGAGGTTTCCTGTAAATTTTCCCATTAACCAATCCAATGTGATGGTGATCGTTCATCATGGTTAGTAACTTGATAAGGTTGATCTAGCAATCATCAACCCAATCATCAACCCATCCGCAACCCCGTTAATCCAATCTTAACTTATTGAAACCATCAGTCAATCCAAACATCCACCAAATGATGAACCCATCGATTCTTAGCATTGCTAATGATGGTTTATCATAAATCCGTTGAGGTTAATGATGGTCAATGATGGTTGATGAGGTTGCTCTAATTTATTAACCCAATTATCAACCCATCAGTAACCATCTTTTACCTCACAGCTGAAATCTATCATCACTATTGTCAATTTGTCAACCCATCATTAACCCATCATGAACCTATCATTCACAAAAAGGCACTGTTTTGCCCACAAGATCTCGATCTGGATTAATATGGATTAATATGCATCAATTCGAATACATCACCAATCTGAAAAGTTCGGCCCACTCACTTCGGAAACTGGCCACACCGCTGAAGCAGAGCCAGACCGGTCTGTGTTCCTCAGCCCTCCAGGTGAAGAAGAAGGTGAAGGAACAGCCAGCCATGGCACTAGCCATTCAATCGAGATCAGCACAAAATATATATAATATTGGTAATACAATAATAAACCATCCCCTAAATCACCATAAACAGGTGGTATATACCATTCCAAAATGGCTGGTTTACTATTGTTTTACCCACATTACTAGTAGTGAAGATATCATCTCATCATATTTTGTGCCATCCAAAAAACAGCTTTCATTAATCTCCACCAGCTCGCCCGACTCCGGTGAAACCAAGGTCCAATTGCTCTGTACACCATCGATGGGGCACCTCCCGACCCTGTCCTAACCGTCCTAACCATCACAATCGAGAGGCCACACATGGCCACAACATCTACAGGAAACCATGGCTTTTACATCCAAAAGAAGCGGATATTTAAAAAATAATGTAATTATCATTATTACAATGTGGGCCCCCCAAGATAGCTAGGTTGTTTGTAACTCCAATAACTATGATTTATGATACGAGTACTTTTAACTACAGGGAATGGTTTTTATAAACCAACTTATAAGTTGGGGGCCCCACATTGCACCATAAACCATCATTGTTTCTTCACCTTCCCAGCCCCACTAAGCGCCAACCAGTATCTATACCTGTAGCGCCTGTCATTCCCATGTTTAACATCAGAAAGCTACTGGGTAAACCAAGCCCTAAACCCCCACTGCATATTGTACTCCAACTATCCATAACGATAACTTACAATGTGGGGTCCCATCAGCTATAGTTATAAGTATCATGTACCAATAATTATTGGAGTTATTTGCACCACTGGACTATCTTGGGGTTCCCACATTATAACTTTCTACAACTAGATCATCATTGATCCCGGGCATCATAAACCAACTCCCCCAGCCCCATCCCCTACCCTCTGGTAAACTAACATAACCATGGAAAATCACCATATTTTTCATAGGAAAATCCACTATTTCTATGGCAATTTTCAATAGCAAACTGTTAGTTTACCAGAGGGTAATCCACTTATATCCACTTACTATCGTTGGGATGAGTAACTATAATGGGAAAATCGACTATAAATCACCATTTTCAATAGCTATGTTAGTTTACCAGAGGGTACCCCCATCCCCCCATCCCCTAGCACCTCCACCTTGGTCCTCTGCAACTCCGCCACGGTACTCTCCAGCCTCGCCAGTCGCTCCACCACGGCACCCGCCGACGCCAACGGCGTGGTGCCCGTGGGCGGCGACGCCATGGGGAAGGCGCCGGTGGCAGCGGGGGGCTGGGGCACCTGGGGTTCGGATGCAATGTTTTTCGGTGAAACGACATGCAAAAAATATGTTAAAATTGATGTACGGATAAAATGTCCGAACATGACTTCAAGTATCTGATGATTTTTTTGGACTTTGATGTGAATTTGGATGGGTTTTCAAGATGTGTCGTTCCAAAAGATGTCCAACAATGAGGGTGCTGGCTTTTCGAGATGTGTTTATGCCAACCAAATGCCATGAATGCCAATGAAATGGCTGCAAAATGTTCCACACCCATTTTTTTCAGGTCCTGATTTTGTTTATCCCGTTTTGAAATCGTGTTTATGGATGGTGCTAAGAACACATCCTATTGGATTTCAAAGATAATTCTGCTGATACTGTTTGTATCCCTTTTTACTGTTCCAATGTTGGATAATCCCTTCCAAGGCTGATCATTCCAATCCCAACTTCCTTGCTTAAGACTCTGATTCGGGTTTGTCCGGCTGCTCATGCATCACTCCGGCTATCAATGCTGCAAAATAGACGCTGCGGGAAAGGCACGAGTTGATCATGGTTCCAAGTAAAGCCAGTATAGGAATGTGGCACGTGAAACCAAGCCTCAAAAGAACAAATAGCTCAAACATGGCAAACGGTGTCCTGATGTTCGTTAAAATTCACTGGATAAGATGCATCAGTGTTACCAGCATGGCTACAGTACGTAGATGTTAAGCACCTATGTTTTTATAACCTTTTACATACTTGGTTGGAGCTTTGGTCTTATTGGTTAAAGGCCTATTTTTTCATAGTTTATAGAATCTCTTTGAATCCAAACCATTTTCTGCTTAAATCTTTCTTTCCTGTACTATACTCCCATCTTGGTGGCATAGAAAGCCAGGTTCCGTGAAGTTCCATGGTCATGTCCTGATTTCCAGTGGTTGATTCAATGGTATCATCCGGTAAACTAACTGTTTGCTATGGAAAATGGCGCATCTATGGTTGAGTTACCTATTAAAAAAGGTGATTTTCCATAGTTATGTCTCTTTACCAGAGGGTAAATTGTAAATATTCATAGTAAATCAAGTCCCCAAGCTGCTGGCTGATCACATTCTGATCCAAGCAGGATTCGACCCGCAGTTGCAACCAATCAAGGTTCAATGCTGATTAGCGTCAGAGGGGTTGACGTGCGAAACTTGAAACATGTATTGTTCATCAAAACTTCAACCATGGAGATACTGTAATGGATCTTTTGTTTTTCTGTGACTTCATTTTAACATCTTCTTAAATTTCTCGTCAATTTTCGGCATTGAATAAAAATATCAAGCCTATCCCCAAACCCCAAACCTCAGAAGGCAATTGGGATCCACACTTAAATACCAATATCATGGTGTATCATGTTGTCTTTTGAAACGAACAAACTCAGCAATTCCTTTCCCCTAATTTTAAACACCACCCAATAAGCATGGCTTAGGGGATCTGCAAATTATCTGCGACCGCCTGGCCAACCTTAGATACCTCTGCCCACAAAAAGGTGGTTAATGAAATGTGAATTACCCTCTGGTATTGCCTAACATAACTATGGAAAATCACTATGTTTAATGGGAAAATCAACTATTTCTATGGCCATGTTCAATAGCGAACTGTTAGTTTACCAGAGGGTAGTCAATCTCTGTAATGAAAGCAACATATTATGACATACATATTTTGTGAAAAATGTGGTAAACCCAAAAATAAGGCCTGCCCAAATATAGGTTCATTATTCCCCTATGTGGGATGGTGAAAAAGGACACACACACACATGGTTGGTTAACAGGGCGGTTTGTTGAATTGTTTATAAAGCAAACAGTAAACCATCCCCAAATTTACCATAAAGATAAATGGTTGGTATATGTTGGTATAACACATCAAAAAATGGGTGGTTTATGACATTGCTTTACTAACATTACAATGCATGTTGCCCCACAATACCACCATTTTAAACCAATTCAATTATGTTTCTATTAATCCTCTGGTTCCCATTATATCACCACTATACCACCACTTGTGCAACCTCTATATAGTGTTCGTGAAGGTATATTCTAATTAAACACATGGATATATCACTGACAACTAAATTACCAATTAAATTGTAATGTAATATCACCGTTATCTAACTAGTGTACACACCATGATATGCAGTTAAGGCCCGACATACCACTTATAAATGCTTATTTCTATGGCTATACATGGGGTTATACATTCCATAAACGAGGTAATTTACTGACTTAAAACTGGTAAAGGGCCAGAAATGTACGATTTTACGCCCAGATTTCCCTGGCTCAGCAGCTCCTCCACAGGCAACAAGGGCCTTTCGTTCCCCCGGCCGAAGTCCCGCATGGACACCGCGGAAAACTCGTCCTGCGACGCAGTCCCAGCGTTGTGGATTTTTTTGGTTGTCACTAAATACTTCGGGGCAAATCCCACTTAGTAGTATATATATATACATACTTACTATAGGAAATCCCAGTTCACCATACTTATCATGTCATAACTACTAGTAAAGAAAAACATGTTTCCTCCGTATATATATATATATAAACACGCGTGAGTAGGTGTAAATCAATTGTTTTTATTACCGCTTACCAAACATATATGCACATCCAGGTACCACAATGGGTTTATGTGGGACATAGCTGCAAATGGATGGGTTTCAAGATCAACACTCAGACGGTGAGGCCAACAATGTACAGGAGGTTGGAAGGTTGATGATTTTGCTGATCCTACAAAACATTGGTCTGCAAAAAAAAAGGTTGGTTCACGAGTGAACCAAAATCACCAAATGTAATATGCACGCGGTGTTTTTGTTGCTCTGCGGATCCCCTCCTGAGACTTGACAACTTGCAAATTGTGAGGAAGATACAACATGTATCAACATGTATGGATACGGAATCCAAGTACATGGTTGCAGTCATCCAGATATGAAACCAGAAAATCAAATGACAGCATGGCTCCGTCTGGAAAGGATTTTCCACGTGGAAAAACAAATCCTACTTTTGATTTTGAAGGGGTTCCAAGTTGGTTTGCAACTGGATTTACGATGGGTTTATGATGGGTAACAACGTTCACCAATTTGTGTAAGGTGGGTCACCGGCAAGTTGAGGTAATTTATACATCCAACCATAGATTACATCTACTACCATAAACCATCTTACAAACCCTAGTGATTTCAACCGCATGGCCTCCACACGTTCTCCGCCAACTGCCCAACTTCGAGTCTTCTTTTCACCTGTGGCGAACTGAAAGGACCATATGTAGCAGCATTTGGGGTAGGAGTACTAGAAGGGAACATGTGAATTTTACCATTGACAATGGGGAGGTGATAAATACATATACTGACTATATGATACAGTAGTATATGGCTGCGCCGAAATTACCAAGAATGACAAAAATTCGGGAAACCATGTATGGTACGAGTATTTGTTCCTTTTTCAAGATGATTTTGGAACACACATGTTCTCACCACACATAACAAATCCATGAGACAAGGAACTTCAGCATGCCAAGCCCGTACTTGACTCATAGAAACTGATGTGTAGCCACCAAATTCGGCCGCTTACAACGCTGAGGGATACTAAAAGAGACATGCGCTTTCACTTACCCAACAAGGGAACAACACGTGTTTTCTGCTTCGCAGGTTATGGGCATGTTAAGTTATCAAATTTGTTTCGATCCAACTGACGGCGAATGATACTCGAGAATCTCAATAAGTATGCGATAATCTGTTCACATCCCAAACCCCAACCACTATCAACGATATATGTCTTGAATGTGGTGAACTGAGTTGCTTGGCCCTATCATTCCAAGGATCTCAACATAATCACATAGAGTCTGGAATGTTTCAACATATTGAACATATTACCATCTAAGCAATGTTTAATTCATCCGTATTTTTATCTACTCCAGGATGACTATACATATGTAACAGTAAAATCTGCACATAAAGATCCAACATCAAACCCAAATTAAGATACCATGGGGCTGTTTTCCAGGTCCCTGGTGCTTAATGAACCTTGAACAAATATGAAAACATGTCATTCCCTTTATAGGAACATTACTGCGTCACAACTTTAATGTGGCTTACTTTTGGGCTTTACTTAAAGCAGATGCTCCTAAGTGAATGACCCCCACAGTTTGCTGGTTGCATCCCTTTGTTACTTAAACTCCTATCTTTGCTGGTTAAACCCTTGTGTTCCTTGGTTCACTCCATTTCAATCCCCATGATGGTATGTTTAAATCACCAGGAAATAACTCATCAACCATGGATTTTGGATTGTATCCCCTTGTATCCTCATTACATCTCATTACAGCATCTTGTTCAGTCTTCCCATAATGGATATACAATGAGCATCCCCCCATATTTTCTGTAGTACAACCCCTGAACTCATCGTCAACCAGTTGAAGTCTTTGAACCTGCCCAAACAACCAGGATTTACTGTGCATGCAGCATATATATATATATTATATTGTATACATGTACAAATATACACAGCTAAATGAGGATATAAACTAACATAGCGAACTATCAGGCCCCTTCCTCAAGAAATCCGTCACGGCTCAACTGACATCACCCGTGGCTAAGAACTTTGCCTGTTTCTTGTTTGGCCGCCTTCAGATTCTCCAGACCTTTGTCCTTGGAGGATCGGACATGGACCGTTGTGGCTATACACAGTTTTGGCGTTCAATAAAGAATGATGTATGGGGTTGTGATGGAAATATATTGGGACATAATGGGGGTATAGTGGCCAATCTTAGATACAGTGAAAAACAATTTAGGTTCATGAATATGTGTATGTATGTATGCATCATATACATTATCATCATATATGTTCATATAGTGTATATAATTATCCATTGTATATGTCTGTGTCAAGTTACTTTGTTCCTTTTTGTCCTAGAGATTCATACATGTTCCCTACCGATCGAAGGTTTTACCACGATATGAGTCCACATGTGCGGATGCATGTCTAAGGAAGTAGTTGAATCTCATGTTCAGTACTAAAACACCAAACTTGGGAATTTTAATCTTAAACACTTTGAGGCAGAGAAATACCATGAGATGTTTAAGTCTTCATCTTGCCCTGGGTGCAAGCACTCTATTTGGCTCTGTTGACCTACGACAACTTTCAGTTGGGAGATTCGCAACTGGCCGCAACAGCCGGCCGATAATTATCACAACTGCACTTGTCAGCGGCCCCAGTAGTCATGTTTTCCGCAGTATGTGGACAAACGATAGATATTGGTCAATATCGGGTACAGTACTCAAAGTATGGTTGTTTTCATGCTTAAAGCAAACGAACGTAATTAATCTTGGGTCTTAAAATTTATAACTCATACCGCCGAAGACCCACATAACCCATTGTAGGGGTCCCCAAAAAGGTAGAATAGTGTTTCCAGGATGCTGTAGATCATGTTTCGCGCACAATTTCCAGGTTTCCAACTTTCTGCACGGTGGCGCCCCAAACGATAGCTAAGTTGCTTTAAACTGTGGTTGATAGTAGATATATTGGCAGTCAGTAGTTATATAAGTTAATGGGGTTTAGAACCCCCTTATAACTGCGGGCACCACCTTGTATATTCCTACTATTACCGGACACGAAATTGACTGCTAGTCATTGTTGGCTGCATACCCATATGATATCACCGTTATTAACCAAAAATTGCTGGTAAATCCCCTGGCGCCACCACACGCATCTGGGACCTTGCGCCCGACCCGTGGCATGCAAAGCCGCACGTAGCCTGAAGGGTTCCCAAGGGGCCAGGGACTTTGGTGACTGCGGCTACTTGATGAGTAAGTGGATTACAATCCATTGTATACCCTGTTGTCAATGGGTATACTATATCTATACTATATCTACTATATCCATACTATCTATTTCTTGAAATCCCCATCCCCTACTCTCTGGTAATTTAACATAGCAACGGAACATTGAAGCATGCTAACAGGTAAATCATCTACAAATGATTCATGTTCCTTAGCTATATTCAATTACCCGAAGGCCAATCCCATATAAACCGATTCAAATCGTTTGTTTCCCATCAACAGCTCCCATGATATCCCCATTAATGATCATTGATGTCAGTAAATATATTAAACCATTTGAACTTTATGGTATAAGCAGGATAAACCATCAAAAAATGGGTTGACCATTTTCGCTTTACAGAAGTTTCATTAATGAATGTTAGCTATCAAAGCATTGTTAAACGCACATTTGTACTAAACTATCAAAGTATCAGCAAGTACCTTCCCATCCTTCCCATTTCATCCGTCATTAAACTACATCTATTTCCAGTATACTAAAGTACCAAAGTCCAATAGAGCATCATTTAGAAACTATATACCAACATAATCTAACATATATACCAACACTAAACTATCAAAGTTGGTTGTTAAACTCGGACTTAAACCACCATATATATATATACTATATATTAATATACACACATGAATATATCAATATATATATATATACACACATATCAATATTTAATATATATATATAAAGATATATACCAACTATATTAACCAACTATATACCTCCATGATATTACTGGGGGCACCACTTTGCACTCCACGGTGCAGCTGGGCGCCTCTCATAGAGCTTCTGTGACTCGTCGGAGAGCTGGGCGTTGGCACCGCCTAAGCCACGCTGCTCCTGGCGCGGCTCCGGGGGGCTTTGTGGTAAACCATACAAAACCAATGTCAAAACCAATATGTACTGAGGATATGTATATATACTAGCCCAGAAACGTTGCAAATACCAATCAAAATGACGAAAAGGTAGGTCTTGGGGGGGGTACCATATACATAAATATATATATATATATATACATATATATACATACAGAATAATGTAAAAGAATGTGTATATTGTAAATACTACGAAAGAGGTTGTCTGGAAACAGGGGGTGCAGGTACCCCAACTCAGATTTGAAATGATGATCCTTAGTTTCAGATCCAAATGATCAATTTTGCGGAGCCCTTGGTACCTCATGTTGAAGCCATAGCCAAAAGATGCCAAAAAGTTTCAAGCATGAACACTAAAAATAAATCAGGAGTTGATCAAGAATCACAGCAGCTCATGGATTGAAACGGGGTTGGAGCCATTCCCATGTGGTGCAGCACAGTTCCAAATGATGCCAATGACTTTCAGCTGCCGGGGAGATTCACCTTGGGTGGTGAAAATTGGGGTAAAAAACACCTCAAATTGGGATTACTTGCTCGACTGTTTTACTGTTTCTTTTAGTTGGGAAACACAACTCTAGATCCTCCGCTGTGAAAATTGACGAGCAACGAAAGAATGCGTGGCTAACCTTAGATACCATGAAAAACAGCAATATTGGACATATATACAGCATATATGTGTATAATGTTTGAACAAAAAATATGTAGCATCATTCCCACAAAACCCAAACCACAAAACCCAAACCACAACAACAACAACAACAACAACAACAACAACAGCAGCAGCAGCAACAGCAACAGCAACAGCAACGATAATGACAATAGAAGCAGCAGCAACAACGTTAAGAGCAACACATTTCTGGCCAAACTAAGGTAAAACAACCCAGCCAAGCTTGACCCAGAACCCCTTCATCGACAAGTGGGACATGTGATGGCACTGCAAAAATGGATAATTAAATATATTTAAACATAATTAGGCAGTTGAAGTAATAGAAGTAGCGGTAAACCCAATAATAAGCCTCCATTGGGGATGATTTATTACTGAATTTACCACATCTATCACAATCCATTGATCGTCGGGCCGCTTAGGCGGTATAGCGGCAAAACCCACTAAAATAAGGGGTCCCAAGCAGTGAGGCATCAAAATCCCATGCACAGCATCCCAACAATGTGAAGAACCGTTTTTTTCCAGCCACCTTATGAGCATGCGAGGCATCTGGAAGGTAACACGAAACAGCCGTTGGTCACGGGTTCAGGCAGAAAGAAAGGTAGGACGAGATGATTGCTCCCAGATCGGCCGGACCAAACACCTGGAGACGACAAAAATTGGGTTCGTTCGTGCAAGAAGATCAGTCAACACAATGTCTGATGAATGGATTGTCCATTGCAATTGTCCTAATTGAAATTGACATTTCCAGCTATCTTCCATACTCATGTAGCTGTAGAATATCCTGGAATTTACGTGAAAGATTGCTCTCCAAGCGGTCCGCTGGAAGGTTTTCAACTGAGCGACATCAAGTGGAATCCTACTAAGCCGACTGAGACCGATGGGGTGTGCCTTCTGTGTCATTCCTGTGGTCATGGCGACCGAACATGAGGTACCAATATGGACCCTCAAACTGCATCAAATTCTTTCGTAAGCGATTTGTAATCCCATTTCTACTGGAAAAGTCTAAGTTTATTGGCCGGGAAGGAACTAGGCATAGCAAGCTAAAAAGTGGTGCCCCACATGACAAGATTGCAGGTTAACTGGTGGGTGTATGATGGATCTGCACTTGGATGGGAACCAGATGGAACCACCGGCCAGGTGGTGCCCCACATGAACTATGGATATCTACAGGGCATTGCAGAGCCAGAAACCATAGTCAACCTAGTTATAAATCAACTTAGCATAACTTAGCTATTTTGGGTGCCACATCTTGTGGAACAGCATATTCAGGTGATTAACCCCAAACGTGGGTCCTTTCGTGGCGAATATGTACTGCTTGGTGCACTCCTACATTTGCAGCAACAGGAACAGCCCAGTAGCCCTCTTGGCCAAGGTTTATCCACTTGTTGATGATTGAATCCCTCTATTGCTTGACAGTGAACAAAAAATCTGTTGGTCAACACTTCAATTCACACTAAAAACCTCCATTTTTGCCCAATCATTTTTGATTAAATCCGCAACATTTTGCTAGTGGAATCTAAAAGATGATGTGTAGGCCCTCATGAGTGCCTGTTGGCAGTTAATAGGCCCCTAAAAACATCCCTGTTGTTGAGGGGCGTCCCCTGCCTGGCCGGGGGGTGGATGAATCTCCAATATTTGAAGGGTCATCCTCCCAAATAGGGTTGAGAAAATTAGAAACCACCAACCAGTTTTGCCGGTCCTCCTATTTTCAGCGTTGCTCCAAACACCCCAGGTATATGGGGGGAAACTTGGGTAACTAGATGTGAACATTGTAACATAGAGGCAAAATGACCTATTTACCCGCCTTGTGGCTATCATTTACCTATGTTCACTATGTTGATGGTGGTATATCCAACCTACTCAAAGACCGTGGCAGGATTTCGTCCAACGCCACGCTTGAGTCAAGGCACACCTCCAAGCTGCCACTGACTAGCGACACGAAAGCGACTCGGGACTGATTCGCAGCAATCTTTGTGGAAGTGAGCTGAAACTTTGCACATGTTGGTAGTATATACAATATGTATCCAAAATAGATATATTTGAAGAAAAAAACACAAACAGTTGACCAAAGAAATAGAAACTGGAAAAAATAGGTTTGTAGATCATCTATACTGCCCACAGCTGGTAGCGGGTGGAGTATCCCTACAAGAGTCCAACAGAGATATAAGTTATATTGGAGTAACAAACAAACTCAACTTGTGCGTGGACGTGGAACTTTCACAAGTCATGGTTGCTTCATCCAATTTTCATACTATATAGTCGATATAATTCACGAGAGTGAGAAATGAGAAATCCTTAAACAAAACAGCAATCACCTCAACAACTGCTCATCATGGACGATTCATGAAACATTCCAAGCTTAATTTGTGATTTTGGCCGAACAAGCTCAATGTCCCCAGTCTGTGGGTCTTTGTTGGTTGTATCTCCATATTCTGTTGACTAAATTGAACCAATAGTTGATCCTACATTTTTAGCTCAACTCGCTATGTTGTCTCATATGTTGGTCGTTGAGTCCCCATGTTTTGCTAGTAAAATCCACACACACACATATCAATAGCTATTGAACATATTTCCATTTATAGTTGATTTACCTACTAATAGTGGTGATTTTCCATAGCCATGGTAATTTATCAGAGGGTATCCGATATATCATTTTACAAACAAGGATGTGCTTCACCCCATGGCCCGAGTCACATCAGCACTGATCTCAATGCAAAGCCTAAGCAGTCGGCACTATCTCTTCCCACGACGTCAAGCAGTTCCTCTCTGTGTGACTCGCAGCCACAGATCTATGGGTATGGGTCGACGGTCAAAGTTGGTCCAACAAATGCAGAATCTTCCGCAAAACACATGCTGATTTGGACCCATTCCCATATGTTCGTCAGGATCTTTGTGGATCATCTGACTTTACTTTAGTGTGGTTATATGTTTCATGTTTCAGTTGGCAATTTGTGATAATTCCCCTGCAACCGTTGACAACCTTTATATACTCAGATTTTTTTGGGGGGTTTTGCATCCACTTGTCTGCCCTAGAATCGATGAACATGTATGGTGATAGAGAATGTGTTTGTTTCCATCTTTAGTTCCAAAGGCCAAGCCCATGGTTATCTGTCTAGCCTAGCAGCTATGGAAAATAAGCATTTTTTTCATAGATGATCATAGGTCATGCATAAACGGGCCATCTATACCATAGCTATGTTAAATAACGTAGTTGGGGGACCCGGTTGGTGGTTTGGATGCCTCTGGAGAGCTAGGAAGCATTGGAGAACATGTACAATGTAGAAACAACGTTGCTGTGCTTCCACACACTGTGGCATTGTCCCACATGCGACGTATGTCTCGAAAATGGCATTGAAATGAACACATCAAAATTGGTTACGTTTCGTCTTCAGACTTTAGAACTTCAAAGATTGAGTGGAAAAAATTGAACAGCATCCCTATGGTCTTTCAGACATGTGGGTAAATGTTAGCAAATATTCCACACATGTATGTCAATGCTTGGCTTCTATGCTTAAGCCCAAATGATCCAGATGTTCATGGCCCCTGATATGTGATGTGCTGCCTGAAAATAGCAGGTCTTTCCATCCTGCAGTGAGAAGAAAACCTTGAACAAATGGAACCAGCTTGAAGATCGATTTCTTCAATGGAATCATGGGAACGATTGAATATAATCCTTGTCAATGATTTCATATCCGTATCTAAATCTAAAAAAACTATAATATCTATGTATCTAAATCTAAATATCTAAATATCAATATCTATGTAACTGTATCTCAATAAATGCATGCGTAGAAACATATACATATCTATGTAACTACATGTATATATATAGATTACATATACATACTACGTATGTATATATATATATATATAGTTATATATATATATGGCTATGGCTCAAAAAACGGGTATGGAACGGTACGCGGTGATCCGGACGTATGGAACGAAGGAGTTACACAAATGGTCTGAAATGAGGTATGGATCGGGACCTTACATTTTGAGCTGCAGCCATATATATATATATATATATATGTACACGGTATTATATATATATATATATACAGTACATGTAAATGATATCACAAAGCTCCTGAAGATGAAGCTAATTGCAGCAGGTGCACCTATCTCCTGCACATGCACGGTACATGTCAGGAGGGGCGCAATTTCCAATCATTCTGTGCAGCCAGACATGAGACTGGGTCATGTCCTGGCCCCATGTGGCGGAAAGGTCGGGCTGTCATTTTCAAGATATTTGGTGACACATGGCACTTAGAGGCGTTGTTTCTTCTTTGTGTGGAATATCTTTAGGTGTAGTCCATAGATTTCACTATAGCATTCTATGATATTAGGTATACAATCACATATAACCACACACATAAACACAGCATTGATTTGCTTCTATTGCTGGTCTACGAGAAACTTGGCGACTGATTTCTCAACACTTTCCACCTCTGTTCCCAGCTGCTCGGGTTGGCAGCCATGGTGACGGAAAAGTAGTATTAACTTGGGGCTTGTTGGACATGTTTTTAGCATCTACCAAGCTAGCCTCTCAACTCATCTTCAATAGGTACATGATCTAATGTCATTAATGCTGGTGAAGCAATAGTAAACCATTCCTTTTTTTTCCATACATGGGCTGGTATAAACCATCACAATCCGTAGTTGTTTATCATCGCTTTACCAACCATCATCCCGCAGGGCTGTCGGAGAAAAACATCGAGATGAACCCACAGGGCTGTTGATACGTTTAGTGGGCTGTGAAGTTTGCTAAAACCTAAGCCTACAAAAGTTTGTAATTCAATATCTTGAGAATTCTTGAGATATCTCTGTAGATTTTGATACTTGAATTTTTGGGAGCCACTCAAAGTTTGATCATTCAATCTCCCTATGGCTCGATGGATCACACCTGGAGCTTCATCCTAGCCCAGTTCTGACCATCCTGAACGACTCTGAAAGAATACCGAGCTGGCATGGCATGAAAGCAGCTGCCCCGCCATTCCATCTATCCCATACAGTTACGGTCCGAAGGCAGCTATAACCCCATTTATATCCATTTATAACCATTTAAAACCCATTTATAACTGGTAAAGGCAAAGGGCCTTAACTGCAGATTCCAAAACAACACATTCCTCACATTTCCGCGGGTCCTGTAGCGGGAGAGGTGCACATTGCTTTGGTGAAGTGGGTCTTCACCAGTTGCAATTCAAAAACCATGCAGGTTACCTGGCGAGGCACAACAATCCAGGGCAATTACAATATCGGGACAATCATGGAGAATCTGCATCCAGGAGCCTTCACGGGGGCACTGAAGCGGGGTCGGCTAGCCATGAACGGCTCAAAGCTTGATTTGGGGCTCTTCCAAGTGAACAGTTCCTAGGTAATCCAGATGTGAATTTGTAAATCGTATCTCTACCGTATCTCCATCCATGAGAAGAATCGATCACCTGAGCCGCAAACATCTCTCAATGGAAGCTCGATTTATGTACTGTAGCGTTTATGTATTCATATCTATTGCGATGACGGTTAGGGAGAAGCTTAGTAGATTGCAATCTAGCGTATTCTCACTATATCTGAATGGCTCAAACTTGTTAGTTGAACAGAATCAAAGTTTTGGGCGATGTGGGGTTAAAAGACTGGGTTGTTCAACAAATCCCGGGAGTCCAGGTTCGCAACTTGCTGTGGTACTGTTCTCCAAACATTCAATGAAGTACAGGTTGGTCAAGAGGCATGTGCAAACGATACCAGTTCATGATCGTCAACAAGATAGGTGGGTTCATAACCCACCAGAACAATCAAACAACAAGTTTTGGGTGGTTTAAAGGTTCACTTTTGTCGCAGGATTGACTTCAGAGGAACATGTGCGGAACACAACCGATGTATGGGTCTACAGCATGCTGTCTGAAGATCTATAAATGAATTATCATGAAATATCCTGCAATAAATCGTCTATAAACGGTTCATTTCACATAAAGATATTGAAATATCCTAAAATCAGCCTTAGTTGCTTCTTTGTTTCTTCCCATCATCTCAAGACATCCCAGCACCCTGAACCCCCGATCCCACTAGAAACCCACTGGCAGGACCCCGATAAGCTGGTACATGGTTCGGAACAGATTTATCAATTCTTTCACTGCAGATGTAATGGTACACAAACCACTTGGGGGTACAGGCCAGTTGTTGCAAATGGGTATAACTTACACCAACCACCGAAAGGTGGGTGTGGGGCCCCTCTAAATATTGTGATATACTCACTAAGTGGAACTGCACCAGCAGTTCCTACCCCTGAAATACCCTGAATATCCATCATTTCGAACGGGCATGTCCCATAGCTGTGATTTAAGACCCCAATTGTTGCTGGTTAAGATCCCCATTAAGATATCATTCTTCATGCCCATCAACAAAGCAACAAAAATAAAAATGATGATTCCATTTTTATTGCTTACAATGGCTAGTGAAAAAGTCAATGGATTTATTTCTTGGGAAATCTACTCTTAAAACCCTTGTGATTTTACTAGACTAGATGTTCCTTTCATCCAATTTAGAGAGAATCAGGATAGCACTGAGCACTGTGTTCCATAAGTTTGAAACGAAATCCGAGCACCAGCACACAAATGATTTTACTCCAGTCAGGTGTACTGGATATGGTTTCTGTTGGATTGTTTCATCGAATTCTGTGAGAATAAGGGGACTGGAACAACAACAACAACAACAACAACAACAACAGTCTCACTTTGTCACTTGGAAGTTGAGGAGGTCCTCCATGTTGACTTGTGCTTTTTCTTGTTTGGTTGTAGGTCAAAATCCTGGTACCCAGGTGTCTGTCACACTCTTTTTTCGTCACGCAGGGCTCACTGCAACCATCAACCCCTGGCACTCTACGCTGCGCAAAGAGCCTGGGAACAGCACCTGTGGACATGGCTGGGCTGCAAGTTGTGTCTACTGCAGATGGTTTACTGGGGAATTCTCATGAGGGTGTTCATTCAAAAACCCCAGGGTTACTATTCAAGAGGGCTACTATTCAATGAAGTTGCCCTGACACCCTGACATTCTGAACAATTAGGAAAACTTCCAAAACATACCAAATCATCCGAACAACTTCCAAAACATTCCAAAAAAATCCGAAAACATTTCAAACAAGAATCAAACAAGTTCCAAAGCGTTCCAGAAAATTTCAAGAAAACATTAGCCCAAAAGTACCGAATCATTCCAAACAAATCCAAATCATTCCAAGAAATTCCAAATCATTGAAAAAAACACAAATCATTCCAAAAAATCTGAGAATTCCAAATCCTAAAATTCGGAAAAAATCTGAATCATTCCAAAACATACCAAACTCACATTAGAATTAAAGTGTTTTTTGGAATGTTTTTGAATGTTGGTCTGATATCAGAAATTGAATGAATAGTACCCCTGTTGAATGGTGCCCCTGTCCTCATTAAAGAGGTGTCCTAAAAAATGGATGTCCCAAAATGTGGGGTACCCCAATAGCTGGATGGTTAATAATGGATTCTAATTAAAATGGATGATTTCTGGGTACCCCCATTTTGGGAATCCTCCATGTAGGCAACCTCCAAAAGATAGAAACATGATATCCGATTTGAACAGTGATTACCTATGTTTCTGTTTATACGCGTGAGTGATGGACAAGATTAGTTTCCTAATCCTTCCTATAAACGTACGTATATGCATTGTAAAAATGAATTCAAATACACCGAAATATGTTAAAATATCAAAAACCATCAAAAATCATTAACTCGGAACCCCAAACAATCTCCAATATCACCAGAAATAGATGGTATACAATCTCTCAAAAGTTGGAGGTTTGTTGCAACATTGGTTTCACCACACCAATTACATTCAAAGACAACTTCGGTAGTTGACGATTTGTGAATCGCGATGTTCAGCCTCGTGCTGGAAATAGTATATGTTTTGCACAACACATGTCATGGACAGGACAACCCTCAAACAACATGCATCAACCCCGAACACCCAATTGAACTATCTTATGTTTTGACTCTTGACGCAATATGTTACCCACTAGTTCAACAAATCAGTTTGCATGCATGAATGGTTGTTGCTCAGACTTGTTTCAACCCAAATTAAAGGCAATTCTGCTCCAGACAAATTCAACTGCCGACTCGCTCATTTCAACCAAAGGTCGTGCCTGTCGCAAGCTCTCTGAATACTGCCGACCGCAGGAAAAACTCTGAAGATTTGTGGGGAAAGTGACGCCTTCCAAGCTCCGAGTGAAGTGCATCCTTGGTCATGTTTGTATAGTTCCAACCCTTCCCTTGTACCTTCCGAGGAGGTGTTTCCAAGAATCATTGCAGACCCTCGACCCCCTATCAGTTCAGACCCATCCCATAGGCAATGGCAATAGGATCTTAGATCCTTGAAAGGTTTAACATGTTGGCTTAGGTACTTGCATGTTAGACCTTTGTGATGCTGATCAACTATTTTTAGCAAAATGTGTTTTAGTTTGCTGCAAAATTTGCATCAAGATCGAGCATACAGTCCGAGTGCTGCATAAGAACCGAAAGGTGGCAGTCCAGAGTTCCTCAAATTCTTGTTTTCAATTGTCAAAAATTAGGGATAGTTGGGGTGAGGGTCCCTCATATTTCAATGCGTTCTTAATCTATTATTTGGTTTAATGCCATTCATCAACAGTAACTCGGTGGTTTTCCAACGAACTCGCCCAAAGGTGAAATGTTTAAGTTGCAGGCTGAGTTTCCCCATGAAATACAATATTTTTTTGCGGGATAATAAACATGTTTTTAAGGATTCGCAGCGATACACTTGGGCTACAATGACATATAATGAACCTCATTAACTATGTCACATTCTGCCAATATATCTCGCAGAAACCTTGCAACTCACCCAGGTATGAACATTGCAAACCAACTTATTGTTGGAGGTCCCCAACTTGTACCGAACAAAAATAGATCGCTGTGTAGGGCTAAACACCACGTCGAGCATCCCAAAGGTCAAGCTTCGCAAATGAACTGGTAGATTCACCTTGGGGCAGAATTGTCACAACAGCACCACCGTAGGGTGAATCTTAATCATCTATACGCGCCGTTAAGGTTGACTAGTGATGATGATGATGATGATGATGATGATGATGATGGTGGTGGTGATGATGGTGGTGATGATGATGATCATATCATCATTGTTGTTGGGACTGATAATGGTCCAATTAAACTGGCAATGACAATCAAAATTCTTAGGACATTGAATTAGTTATCTCTATTTTTCATGGTCCTCCATTCCCATTTCATCAGAATCCACACATATTGGGCAAACAAACATATTGATGGATTGATGACCGTCCAATTCAACTTTGACCATGGCACTCATGGCACATGTTTTCTTTGCGGGTTGATTCCCCAAACGAGATGTACAGTACACCTGCAAAAAATGCAGGCTCAAATTTCCAACTAAAATCAGTAGTACGCCCCGAAATTTTCTTTCCAAAAGTGCAATGTCCTTGAATCCGCTGATTGACCTATATTTTTTCCTTAAACAGGCAGGTTCCTGGGTAAACAAAAGTTTCAGACCAAGCCGTTATCTCAGCTTCAAAGGTTTACAACTAAGTGCAGTTCCTGGGTGGGAAGTGCATATACGGATGTGGTGTCGCGCCATGCACAAATTAGAAGAACACCAGAAGACACTGGTTGACAGTTTCAATTCATAAGTTACACAGGCAAGAGACCCCAAACAGTGTGGGGGGTAGGAAATCAATGCTTTAAATACAAGGAACAATAGCTACGGAACAGAAACAAATCAGGTTAGACACTTTCGTAGCTGCAGCAGTAAGTTGTTTGGGCGCAGGGCGCATTTCTATGTGTAGGACCTCATACCAGGACATGGAAAAATTGCACAAGGTTGTCAATCAAGGACCTTCTATATAGAAGATCTTACAAGACCTTCTTACAAGATCTTCCTATGAGCATCCCAGCAGAAATCCATACAAGCACCTCTAATGCAGAGCATCTTCAAGATCTTCATGCAAGGACCTCTTCGGGAGGATTTGAACAGGATCTCCGCAAGATCTTCTCACAAGGACCTGTGCCAGATCATGCAAGGACACCTGGAATTTCCCAGGACCTCTTCAAGATCTTGTTCAGGACCTGTACAAGATCATGCAAAGACCTCCTAGATGATTTCAGCAAAATGTTCACAAGATCTTCTCATAAGGACTTGTACAAGTGTACAAGACCATGCAAAGACCTCCTACAAAAGATTTCACCAGGATCTCCGCAAGATCTTCTCACAATAACCTCTTGTGCAAGGACCTCTTATAGAGAGGACTCCACCAGGATCTCCTCAAGATCGTCTTGCAAGGACCTGTGCAATATCGTGCAAGGACCTCTTAGAGGATTTCATCAGGATCATCTTGTGCGAGCCTGCGCAGTCAAAAGGCACATGGACATCGAGATCTGGAGAAACTCGCGGCGCAGACTTTGTGCCTGCGCAGTCGAAATGAACTTGGACATCTCAGGAAAGCCACACGTTGCCGCAGATGGAGCACCCTGATCAAGCACCAGCCTTTACTCTTACAGCAAGAACCCATCAGTGTGGACACACTGTTTGGAGGAAAAACACGTAGTGAAGTGAGATGAGTTGAGGCAATTGGAAACAAGAATCTCAACTTAACTTACCAAAATAAACCGGTAACGTTTTGGGTGCTCATCTTCGGGAGGCTTCATCGGACATGTTCAAGAACAGATCACAACAATGATTGATGTTAAACCCCCGTCTTGTTGAATTGCAATGTGGGTGGCCCATAGTTGGCCAAGTCGATTTATGAGTGTATATATATATATATACATAAATTATATGTTCACTATAGGACTTTTGGTGATTCTACCTAGAATTGGCTAGATGGGGTTTAAATTCAACAAAAATAACATGTGGGATATTGTGGGATCATCACCTTGTAGAAAATTATATATGTGAACGCGGAGGATCCTTAAACAAAATGTAGTTTAGAAAAAAACGCGCATTGAAAGAATGAAACAACCACTGGGGATAGGGATAACTATATGCAACTTACATGTCCAAGGGAAAGTTATATGCATACATATCTTGTATCAACGTGTTTTCCCCATATATAATACATGTCTATTATATGTGATACAGTAATATATTCAACTGGGGATATAAAAGTGAAACAATTTGAGAATGGCTACCCCCGACGATAGGGGCTTAATGTTTGCCCCATTCGTACAGGCTGATGGGGGCTAAGAACTCCAAAACAGAAGGCCAAACCTTTGGCGGGTGAATGACCTTTGGGGGGCACCCATTTTTTTTGAATCTAAACGGGGAAACTTATCATATCTTATGATACACCCTAGGATTTGATGGGATCCCCTAAAGGATCAGACCCAAATGAGGTTCAAATCATTGGGGATATCAATGGATGGTTCAAAAAGCTTCATTAAGTAGTTGTGATATATGATATATTCTACTAAAAGAGGTGTGATTGTGATGGTGAGCTGTAGGGGTCAATACTGTGAGCCACTTTCAGGTCGCTTATCTCTGCAAATTGTAACAATTCTCAACTCAGAAATACCTACGAGTAAATACACAAGTTTGGCGACAATTGTTCCCATCATTGACAATCATCTGCCGTGAGTTCTGAGGTGGGGTTCTCTTCAACCCAGACTTGTCCTTCCCAGGGTTTCCTGGAACCGAGTCACATACTCCAAGTCGTGATTGAAGCGATCACCAAATGTCAAGCCTTCAAGGCCCGGGGGCAACGAAACGTTCTCCAAACTCTGATTGAAAAGGCTTCCGAAGGTCAAATTCGTCAGATTTTCCGGCCAGCTGACCTGAGGAGTGTCGACAAAATTTACTGGTTGTATCGGATTATAGGGGGTTACGATAATCCCCAACAGAAGCATATGTTAGTATATGTGCCATGGTCAAAAAGTCATAATTTATGTTCATCATTGTTCATCCATTCCATAATAAACATCAGTGTGATAGGTCTGATAGGTATAATGGATTGATGACCATCCCTTTTTTATGGGAAAATCACGCCATCTTTTGACCATGGTAGTGGGAAAAAAACCAACCCTACATTATCCACCAGCTGGATCGAAATTCCTGGTGTTTCTGATCCCGTGTTCAGAATGGTTCCTGGTACAATGTTTGGTTAATGGGGTTATGAGTATCCCCAATATCCGAAAGATTGTATAAGTATAATCCCGTCTAACCAACAAGCAACTTGATCTTTTCCAAATATTTTGAAACTGCTCGCCTGTTCCAAGCTCTGATCGAACCGTCGACCAAAGACCAGACTTTGAAGACTGCTCGGAAACTGCACACGAGTCAAGCTCTGGTTGAACTCATCACCAAACCTTGGTGGTTGCTGATACCCTGCCCAAATCAAAGAATCTTAGATGGGGAAAGAAAACCAGCCCATCCAAAAACCCGTTAGAAAAAGAAAAAAACATGAAAGATCTAACTTGACCCTCAACCCAAAAAAACATGGTAAACATATATAAACACTAAAATTGTGGTGGTAAAGACCATAAATAGACTAGACACATCTTTCTTGGTTTCCGTTTCTGAAGTTGTGAATGGCTACCCGCTGCCTAGAAACAGCAAGGATTCCAGATTTGGCCAATGAATCCGCTCCAAGGTCTGGTTAAAGTCCCGTCCAAAGGTCACCGTACGGAGCGTGCTGGGCCAGGTGCCACTCACGTCGCGGTCGAAGCTGTCCAGAAAGGTCAGCGATCGAAGATTGGGAAACTTCAGATGCTCCAAACTGCGGCTAAAGTCTCCACCTAACCTGTCTTCTTGGAGGAGAATCATGGTGAAAGTAGCCCTAGTTATAATATGTTCTTTTAAGTATGTTTGGTTGTTCCATTCATAAGTGGCTTGTTAACACGAGCCTATAATGTGGAACCCCAGCCATTGTTTGTTGGTTTATGTCAACCCATCTAACATCATCCAGCTATATCAATATATTTACATATAGTTGCCACAAACCATGAAGAATCTAGCCCCAACTACTTATGTTTGTTGGTTTATAAACCCATCTAACTTTGTCAATATACCAAACTGTCCTCAAAAAAAAAAGCCGAGCCTCCACCCAGTGCAGGCCAATTTTACAACTGGCATCAAAATGGCGCCATGGTTATAATCCCGCACGACTTGGGGTACAAGCCCTATAACTATGGTCATATATTTAGTTGGTTAAGTGGAAAGTTGATACGTCCTTTACTGCTACTGTCCAGTTACCAAAATTCGGAATGCTTTCACCCCATCCCAGGCAGCAACGGAACCTCATGGACTAGTCAACGACTGGGTCCATGGGGACCATCATCTGCAAACAACGAGAAAAGTGGACAAGAAAAAAAACTTGAGCAGTGTTCAGTTGACCCCTGTTGGTTGATGATTAGTTGGGGATTACACTACCCTTTTTTGTCATTGGGGATTGTAATAATCTAGTAGAATTCCTATTCAACAACCAGGATTCAATGGAATTACAGAGGTTTTTTGAACAATGCGCACTGGAAAAAAAAACTGAAAAACATGTTTGAATCCACCCACGAGAAACGACAAGCATTGCAAGTTGATGAGGCGATCCGCGACTTGTTCCAGGCTCTGATCGAAACTATTGCCTAAAGTCAAACTGTGAAGGTTAGGCAAATCCACCGCATCCAAGTTGTGATTGAACATCATGCCAACCTTGGTGCTTTGTTGATCCCCCGCTACTTTAGTTTATATACCTTTCAGATCCAGCAGGGGATAAACAAATTATGTTTCCCTGGTTTACGCATCTATAAAATCCCAAAAAGTCAACAAACATCTAGTTGGTGTCTACGCAAACAAAATCCATCAAAGTAAATTGATGGGTATTCCGGTATTCTGGTATTCCCCACTATTGATTATGCTCACGTAATCCCCTATCAAATGGCAATTTTCCCATCATTCCCAAAGCTAAAATTCGACCAATCCTTCAAGCAACGTCCAACATTTGAAGAGTGCTTGGAAAACTCACTGTCTCCAGGCTATGGTTGAACAGTCGGCCCAAACTCAAAGTCTTAAGCTTGCCTGGCCATCGTACCTGCAGACCGAAGGGACAACTTCTGGTTCAGGGGATGGAACGTTTACATCCGCAAAAAAAATGATAGAACTGAAGCTTGTATACCCTCTGGTAAACTAACAGTTTGCTATTGAAAATGGCCATAGAAATAATGATTTTCCCATTAAAAATGGTGATCTTCCATAGTTATGTTAGTTTACCAGAGGGTAATACAGTATGAGAACACAGGAAACAAATCCTTTGTTGATACCAAAGCCATCAAACTTTTTGTCTGAAAACAAGGTTGCCAGAATTTGGATGGTTTATCATCGCTGTTACTGTTAAGGTTGCATGATTTTTGGGTATCCCCCGTTGCTAGACGGAACTTTATCCATCTTTATCATTAAATATTTGCTTAAATCCTACTTTGTGATGGCCATAAAAGTCCCAATTCTTGATGGTTAACTCTCAATTTTGATGAGCTGTAAAATCATGTTTGAAACACAATAAGACCAGGTCGAGACACATCTTCCAGGCTCCGGTTGAACGCTGCCCCGAGCGTCAAGGTCTCCAAGTTCGCCGGTAGGTCGATTTCTCCCAAAGGCTCGTTGAAGTCATCGCTGAACGTCAGGGACTGGAGAGTTGCAGGGAAGGCAATGGACAGGTGGTGTCTGGAAGAGAACCTTGGATCCAAGCGAGCTCCAAGATAAAAAATGCTTAACTAACATCGAAAATGAAATATGATTAAAATATCCTAAAATAGCAGGTCAGGATAAATCGGATATGAACACCGTAAAATGATTAAAATGGTGGTTTGACCAACATCAAAAAAGCGTCAAAGGCCATAAAATTGGCTTATTCCTATTAAGCAGTGGAACCACAATCTATTGGAATATCGCAAAAAAAAGATGGGTTTGACCGGGATTCCCAGTTCATGGATTATGCAAACGCCCACTATTTAAACGGTGACATGTGGTGCCCCCTAGTTGTAATTTTGGTTCTCAATCCTACTTAATCATACTTGATCACTTAATCTATAAACCAACTTGTCTTAACTACGGGACACCACCATATAGTATAATCCCATACAACAATTGAAGAACGTTTTTTTTATCCTTGGTCTTTTTATCCTTGGTATGCCAGGGTTGCTGCCAACACCGCAAATATAAGGGGGGGCAAATTGGGTAAATACATAGGTCAGTTCACCCATTGACCACCCTTGTGACTATCCTATATTAGGTGCGAGCACCTCTGTATGTATCTTTGCATCTATCCTCTACATTAAGGGAGAGAACCGACCTACCATCCAACTGAAAACATGGCATTCAAAAGATCCATCCATGGCTCGTGGGCTTCAATCATCTACAACTACAACCGAAACATGGGGGGAATACTCATCAAACATGGGAATACTGTAGAACGAAGAATTTCACATCATGAATCACCAGCAAATCGATGGCAACTGACAGAGTGATAGCCCTATCCGCTGAACTATAATGTAATGTTCATATATTTTCACAATGCACCCCTGAGCTGTTTAATTACAGGCGTGCCATCATTAATAACAAATGACATCACTTTTTTGGTCTAACCCCACAAGGATTGGGTCTGAAAAAATAAATAAATCTAATAGAATCTATAGCAACCAAAATACAAGTAAGATCCTACTTTAATGGTAAATTATGTGTTTCTATCTTTTTGTGGGTTACTATACCACATTCTAGTTCTATCTAGTTCTAGTACATTCAACCAGTTTTGAGTTCAGGGGTCATGCTCGCACAGCTGGAATAAAACATGGGGAGGCTGGGAAATGATCAATGATGATCAATGCAACTGAGATCAACTGAGATTGTTTGAAACCAAAGAACCAGAGTATCCCCAAATGATCAGCTTTCCCATCAAAATGGACATGTCCATGTTCTCTCCGAAAGCTGGCTGGTTAGATTGATGGATTCCAGCATGGAGCCGGTTGGAGCCGGGCACCCCGAAACACCATGCTTTCAGAAGTTAGGAATCTCCAGGACACAACTCTTCTCATGAAATCCGATGGACATCCATTCCTGGAAAGTGGAAATTTCGACCCCAAAGTTCTTTCATGAAAGCAAGGAAACACGGAGCCGAAGGTCAAGAATTGAAGGGAATTTGGCAGCAGAACATCCTCAAGACTCTGATTGAAAGCATCACCCAGAGACAAACTCCGTAAACTGCTCGGCAAAGCCACAGGCTGGATACTTTGATTGAAGTCTTCGCCAAAAGTCAAGCTCTGAAGGCTACTAGGCAAGTTCACAAACTCCAAAGTCATATTGTACCTGGCAGGGGTCAACCCAACAGCTTTATCACTCCATCATAGACTTTGAATCATACATGGTGGTGCCCCGTATTTGGCTAAATAAATTTGTTTATAAGTATGTATATGTATATATACATAGGGTAAATGGAATATAATTGTAGATGTATCTATAGGTAACGGCGCTTATACACCAACTTATAACTAGGGGAGCATCACCTTGAAGTATATGCTGTCAACCTTGTATTGATAAACCCTTCATATGGTGGGTACCTTGGGAAGGAACAGTCCTGGTCGAGACATTTATGTGGAACTGGTGCCGAATTGTTTGTTCACTGGCTTTAGCAACCATAGTTAGTTCAATCATGTCAAATCATTTCAAATTACCCTCTGGTAAACTAACATAGCTATTGAAAATGGCCATTTATAGTGGATTTTCCCATTAAAAATGGTGATTTTCCATAGCTATGTTAGTTCACCACTGTCATGCTCTCCATGGGTCCATGCAAGAAGCAAAAACACATGGCAACAAGAAATCCGTCCTCCCACCAAAGGTTAAGTCCTTAAGAGACGAAGGCAAGTAAACCCCTCGAAGACTCCAATTGAACTCGTAGCCAAACGTCAAACTTTGAAGGTGGGGAGGCAACGTCACATGCTCCAGGCTCTGGTTGAATCGGTCACCAAAGGTCAAGTGTTCGAGTTTCTGCGGCCATGAAATCTGATCCAAGCTCTGATTAAATCCATCGCCAAAAGTCAAGCTGCGAAGATTCTTCGGCAGAATCACCTGTGCTTGTCAATCTATCTCCACCCTGACACACATATGTATATATATATATATCTTACACATATCACATATATATATATTTATTTATAAATATAATCGTCAACTGGAATCAGTTTTCCGGATCGCAGGTAAAATTGCAGGAAAAAAACATGTATGTGAAGCATCATCCAGTTGGTATCAGTTTGCACCTTGCCGTGGCTCTTCAAAGTGTGGGTTTGCGTGGCCAATTGCCAATGGCAGATACCCTGCAAAACAATATCTTCCTAGATGTTGAGTAGCTGTTTATAAAGGTGGATATATCATATATCTGGCAGGTAAAAAAAAGAACAACGCTATCCTCAGTTTGATCAGCTCCATCTCTATTCCCCCCATTTCTCGTTGATGAAATTCGCATCCTGGCATGAAATACCCGTGAACTAACAGTTTGCTATGGAAAATCACCATGTTTGATGGAAAAAAAACCACTATAAATGGCAATTTTCAATAGCAAACTGTTAGTTTACCAGAGGGTAGCTCTTCAATCCTCTTCAATTGCGAGGTCAAGTCGTAGCGTTACCTTGGAAGCGCCAAGTCACACCTTGGAGCGAATAGTTGAAGCGACCAGCCAATGTCAAGCTTTCGAGACTCAATGGCAGGTTCTCCAGTTGCTCCAGTTTTGTCAGACCTTTCCTGGTTGGACATAAACATTAAAAACATGCCGCCCCACCCACAATTGTGTTTGTTGGTTTACAAACCGAACTAGTTTGATATAGCCACTATAAACCATAGTACTAGTAGGCATAGTGATAAAACAAACTCTACCCTCCGGTAGCCAAAGGTTGCAATGGAAAATCCACCATTTATAAATGATTTTCCCATTAAAACCTCTATTTATAGAGGATTTCCAATTGCCATGTTTGATGACACCGGAGGGTATGCTTTTATAATCTTAGAACTTCTTAGAACCTCTTGGATTCCCAACCATCAGTCCAAACTGCCAGGCATTGGTTGACAAAAGGCCTTGAAGAAAGAAAACGACCAAACCAAGACCCAGCTTCAAGTGGGTCACTCCGTCCTGATCGCTGGGCAAAGACTCAGCAAAAAGGAATAATCTAAGATAGATAGATATGATATATCCTAACTAGAACATTGTTTTACACTATATGTATATATATATATATAAAATACACAGTTTCGCACCCTAGCTATAATAGTATATTACGTATATAAATATAAATATATATATAGACAATGTGTAATATACATACATATATATATATATGTATATATATATACATATTGATGACATTATATTCCCAATTTGTGGAACACAACTCATACTGTTTGGTTGAGAACGGGATCCCCAGTTCATGGATGATGAAAATCCCCAACATCTTGGATCACATAACTTCCTAAGACTAGTTCATCATCAAGCATCATTTATCTCTTGTGTGTGACCATGTTTGATGTTAACAGCCTGATCATGATTAAATCATGTTAAATCACCGTTTTCTACAACTAATCATCAGCCCAACCCTATAAATTGTAAACACTGGTTAAATCACCAATGTTCCACAACTAGATCTCCATCTTTTGATGGTCAAGAGCCCTATTAATGGTGGTTCATCATCAACCTGAACAAAGCTTTAGCAGCCAAGCATCGAGTGCAGCTTCCTCCGAGGACGTGCCCTGCAAGAAACTCCATGCCTGGACGATGTCGATGTCGACGCGGGTGTATTTGCCATCGTCAAAAAATGGTATATATTGGAGAATATATAATAATGGGAATAGAAAAGCAGTGGATATATAATATATTACAATGTGAATATAATGTATAGTGGATTTATTGGTACCTTCTTAGGAAGTACTTGGGGTATGATTCAGGGGGCGAAGTACCTTCTCAAACAGTGTTTGGATCCATAGGGATTGGAGATCGAATCAGCACACAACGGAATGTATAATACTGGGAATATAAAGTAGTGGATACAGAACCAACTTACTCTCAACACTGATATATGTCACACGAATTCAAAAGATTATATTTCCATATATTTCCAATGATCCTGCATGAATCAATGACTTACAATAACCACACAAGGGCGATAAAGCCAAAATGTAGACATCTTCAATCAAACCAACAATATGAATCAAGTACGAGTACAGTTGTTTCGTGTTGTTTTCAATTATCTACTATCCGATTGTTCACCCATCATGAAGCAATAACAATGAACAAACCATGAAAATCATCGAAACACTGGTTTCACACAGAGGTCTACCCTCCGCCAATGAAACGCGGCAATTTTTCAAATCCCCCAATGAGTTCCATGATCTTCCCAGCAGAAATCATCACCAAGATGCAGCAGACACGTCGGTCGCTGTGTACGTGCAGGTCAAGGTGGTTTCTGTTCCAGGATCATTTTGCAGTCCTGGCTGGAAAATCCCCGAACTGGCCCATAGAGGTTTTAATTAATGAGAAAATCAACGAACTAAATGGGGAATTGTCCAGCGAGCCATGTTTGACGACCACCGGAGGGTATATTCCGATTTTTTTCCAATTGTATCCCAAGTATATCCCTATAAAATCCTCATAAATCCCTGTAAATCCGCATAAATCAAATATGTTTTTTTGTATCCAAGACATGGTCCCAGGATCCAAGTACACATTAGAAGTAAAGCCGATATTGTGGAAAATCCCCATTCCACGATGGTTGGAAGTGGTTGGTTGACGCGGATTCCCATTTCATGGATTTTGATTGTCAGCAATATGTACATGGTAGTAAGAACCCACTTAAACTTATTATGAACCATCGTTTATCAGTCAGTTATATACACCATGTTTGATGGTTTACAACCTGATAAATGATGGTTAAATCACCATTCTCAACAACTAATCATCAAATAGCTGGGATATTTGAAATTGCATCCCCTATGGGTCCACAAAGAAGGCCAAAGACCCGACAGAAAATGAAGATAGTTGGAGGAACCATGTCAATTTGGCTAATAAATGCAAATAACTCACAAAATTGACAACCATTGGTCAAATTAGTTGGCTAGTCAGTTAGGAACAAATTAGTCAAGTTCTCAATAAGCAATGGATTTGTTAGTAGTTGCAAACATTGCATGCCAAGCTCCTAACTAGTCAAGTAGTAGTTGCAAGAACCATAGCTTTGGCCCCGCTTTCATTGATTCTAGGTCCTTGCTGTCGCAAAGTCTTGTGCAACACCAGTTTGTCATCCTGCAAGCTGATACGCGCCGGTGCTTGCAAGCAAAGATACATACGTCAAAATATAATATATACACATTTTTAAATAATAATTACGTATATCTATGTATATGTATATATATATATAATATGTATATATATCTATATATCAATATGATTCAATATATGTATCTATATATATATATATATATATAGACATCAATGTGTATATATATATATATATAAATGTATATAAATTTACAACCGTATACATATCTTTGGGGTGATGACAAAAAACTTACTGTGTGCATTTGCAGTGAATGGCAAACAACAAAAATGAAAGTCACGGGACATCACAATGGGGATACAATATGGATGTAATAGGATATCAATATAGCCAACAAAAGACATGAATGGGCTTGCAAAAAAAACGGAGGGACCCCGGGCTGTGCAGGAAATGTGTGTGTGTGTGTCTCGGCCCTGGTGATGCGCGGTAATTTTGCGCGAAAACGCGAAAACGGAAAGGAAAGTGCGAAAACGGGGCCCAAAACGCGAAAACGCGAAAACGCGAAAACCGGAAAACGCGAAAACGGTCAATTTGGGCGCGTGGAGTCACATTTGATCTTCGCCTTGATATCTTGAATAGTGATATTTGGTGAATGTTACAGCAACCAGTGTGCAAAAAGTTGCAACAGTGTTATTTGTGTAGCGTAGCATCAATGATGGCAGACCATGAGCAAAATAAAATCTTGGAGCAAAGCATCAATGATGGTAGAATATTGGAAAATTGCAGAGAAGATCTTAGAGCGTAGCACCAATAAGGGAAGATTTGCAGTAGAATGCTAAGAATTTGAAGAGAAGTTCTTAGAGCGCAGCATCAATGATGGAAGACCATGAGCAACATAAAAGAAAATCTTGGAGCATAGCATCAATGATGGTAGAATTTTTGAAAATTGCAGAGAAGATCTTAGAGCGTAGCATCAAAAAGGAAAGAATTGCAGTAGAATGCTAAGAATTTGAAGAGAAGATCTTAGAGCGTAGCATCAAAAAGGAAAGAATTGCAGTAGAATGCTAAGAATTTGAAGAGAAGATCTTAGAGCGTAGCATCAAAGATGAAAGACCATGAGCAAAAAAAGAAAATCTTGGAGCATAGCATCAATGATGGTAGAATTTTTGAAAATTGCAGAGAAGATCTTAGAGCGTAGCATCAATAAGGGAAGACTTGCAGCAGAATGCTAAGAATTTGAAGAGAAGATCTTAGGGCGCAGCATCAATGATGGCAGACCATGAGCAAAATAAAAGAAAAGCTTGGAGCATAGCATCAATGATGGTAGAATGTTGGATAATTGCAGAGAAGATCTTAGAGCGTAGCATCAATAAGGGAAGACTTGCAGTAGAATGCTAAGAATTTGAAGAGAAGATCTTAGAGCGTAGCATCAATGATGGAAGACCATGAGCAACATAAAAGAAAATCTTGGAGCATAGCATCAATGATGGTAGAATTTTTGAAAATTGCAAAGAAGATCTTAGAGCGTAGCATCAATAAGGGAAGACTTGCAGTAGAATGCTAAGAATTTGAGGAGAAGATCTTAGAGCGTAGCATCAATGATGGAAGACCATGAGCAAAATAAAAGAAAAGTCTCATGGTGGGCATTTCTCGAAGAAAAGTAATTTCCCATCAAAAGACTGTTTTGGGGTATGCCCCATTTTCAGACGCACCCTTTTTCTCCTCAGATTAGAAACAAACATGTCACAATGCGGGTATCGGTGAAAATTTGAATACCTCTACAACTGGATACAATTGGATACTAGCAAATCGCCAAACTCTTTTTGGCTTTGCCTTAGACGCATCCAATCAACAATCGCCCATTGGGGCTCCGTGCGCGTCCAAGTACCAAGTGCCATTGATCAGTTGGCCGTCCTTGGTTTCGAGTGACTCACCGGATGTTAGCATCAGTTTGTGAAGAGAAAGTCGCGTCTGCACATGTCTCATTTTCATATGAATGAATGGTCAAAAGTAGAAGGTTTGGTAATCACTCAAGCATCAATTGGCTCATTGTTCATGTCCCAATATCTGATGCAATTCGACATTCCTATAAAACCCTTACGAACAATCATGTTCGTTCTTTTTAGATCGTGTGGTGACGCTGTTGTGGGTTAACAGTACCTCTGGCAATCAAACATAGCAATGAAAACCATAATCCATTTAAAATTAGTTCCTTGATTTACCCATTAGAAATTGGTGATTCTCCAGCAAATCGGTGATTTTCCACCCAGCAAAACAGGGTGAACCAAATCTTGAGACATTTGAGACCCCGCGCGTGTGTCACCTTGCACTTGCAATGGTAGACCTGGCTTTCATCGATCTGCAAGCAAAACGTGCGCGGTGCTCAGCGGCGAAACATCAAAGTTACCATGCAGTGAGCTAACATAGTTGTGTCAAATCACCATTTTTGAAATGCAAAACAGGTATGAATGGGCCATTTTCCATAGCTATGTCAACTTGCCAGAAAGTAAACAACATCTCCATGTTTCACATTTGTTTCAGATAGATAACTCATAATAAGTCTAAGATACTGTACATCTGCACTAATATCCCAATGTTGAGGGATATGATCCTTAGGAACCTGCAAACACCATCACTTTTAAAGGGATCAAACACCGTGCCCATGAGAGGCAGCAATCAGCCGGCAGCACAGCACCAGGGCCATACTGCTGAAAGCGAAACGTGTGCCCTTCAAGTTTCGCATGCACTCGCTCGATTTCTTCCAGCTCCTTGGTGAATTCAAGGAAACATGTGGCAATCATAGATGCTGGGGCTAGGGATGTCATGATGTATGATCTACAAGAAACTAAGTGAACATAATACTGGACAAGCTTCAAAATCCTTAGTTTGCCAACATAGTAGGCACCACCATCGGCTTGTCAGAGGTATCAAAACAATGGTTTTTCCCCACCTGCCAGGTGAGGGTTACTAGATTTTATACAGCTGTACGCGGGGCGGGGGCGGGGGTGGACAACTTCCCGCCGCTTTCCGCCTTCACCTCCCGCCTCCTCCTCGCCAGCTCCAGATCGCAGAAGGCACTGCCGGACCTCATCTGCCAGCTCCAGATCTCAGTGGGCACTGCCGGACCTCAACCGCGAGCTCCAGATCGCAGTGGGCACTGCCGGACCTCAANCATCTGCCAGCTCCAGATCTCAGTGGGCACTGCCGGACCTCAACCGCGAGCTCCAGATCGCAGTGGGCACTGCCGGACCTCAAACGCGATCTCCAGATCGCAGTGGGCACTGCCGGACCTCAACGGCGAGCTCCCGATCCCAGGGCAACGCCGGACCTCAACCGCGAGCTCCAAATCTCAGTGGGCACTGCCGGACCTCAACCGCGAGCTCTAGATCCCAGTGGGCACTGCCGGACCTCAACCGCGAGCTCCAGATCCCAGTGGGCAACGCCGGACCNTCAACCGCGAGCTCCAGATCCCAGTGGGCAGTGCCGGACCTCAACCGCCAGATAGAATGCCAGATAGAATGCCAGATAGAATGTCAGATAGAATGCCAGAAAGAATGTCAGAGAGAATGCCAGATAGAATGTCAGATAGAATGCCAGAAAGAATGTCAGATAGAATGCCAGAAAGAATGCTTGATAGAATGTCAGAAAGAATGCCAGATAGAATGCCAGCAAGCATGTCAGATAGAATGCCAGATAGAATGCCAGATAGAATGCCAGATAGAATGCCAGAAAGAATGCCAGATAGAATGCCAGAAAGACTGTCAGATAAAATGCCAGAAAGAATGCCAGATAGAATGCCAGATACAATGCTTGATAGAATCTCAGAAAGAATGCCAGATAGAATGCCAGAAAGCATGCCAGATAGAATGCCAGATAGAATGCCAGAAAGAATGCCAGAAAGAATGCCAGATAGAATGTCAGATAGAATGCCAGAAAGAATGTCAGAGAGAATGCCAGATAGCATGTCAGATAGAATGCCAGAAAGAATGTCAGATAGAACGCCAGAAAGAATGCTTGATAGAATGTCAGAAAGAATGCCAGATAGAATGCCAGCAAGCATGTCAGATAGAATGCCAGATAGAATGCCAGATAGAATGCCAGATAGAATGCCAGAAAGAATGCCAGATAGAATGCCAGAAAGACTGTCAGATAGAATGCCAGAAAGAATATGATAGAATGCCAGAAAGAATGTCAGAAAGAATGTCAGAAAGAGTGCCAGACTAGATGCCAGATAGAATGCCAGATAGAATGCCAGATAGAAT
>BGPT01000309.1:276172-304716 GCA_003297045.1 Symbiodinium sp. clade C Y103 | reverse complement strand
AGTGCAAGAGAAGATCAGCGTAGCGTAGCATGACGTGTGTGTGCAAGTAGACATGAACGTTATTGCCCCACCCCACCCCACCCCACCCGAAATGACCCATATGCAAATTGTATTGCGAGTTTCTACCCGCGTGTAGGGGTTTAGTAGGTACCCCCCAAATCATCCATGTTTTTTCGGATGTTCTAGTATAAACCATCCAGCTATTGGGGTCCCCAGGAAACCTCCATAATTTCCCGCCTCCTCGTCGTCGCAGACGAGGCTTTTCTTGAAATCCCAGGTCACCACGTTGCGGGGACCATCCTGATCTCAACGTGGCATGGCTTTCCTGCACCTCAAAAGACCCTCCAAGTAGCAATTAACAATGCCCTAAAGATTGGTTAACAATGGTCAACAAATCTGGAAACTGATCCAAAAATGAGTTCATGGGGGTAAATTTACGATGTTTTTAGTGGAAAAAAACATTTGGTAGTTTGATTCGACAATTTGACGATAAATCAGTTATTTGAAATCAGGCCCACAAATTCGTCTCCTGCGTGAAAGAGGGCTTTGTAATGTTGCAATAGTAGGTACGAAGTATGCCAACTTCCCAAACATAATAAAAAACAACACCTCAATAAAGTATGCAACTTGTTTGGGATGAATTTGTTTGTCTTCATTTGTTTGTGTGTTTGTTTCTGTTTTGTTTACCCTCCGGTAGTTTCAGCTAGCTATGGAAAACGGCCCATTTACATAGATATTTTACCTATTGGGATGTTCCATAGCAATGCTAAATTGCCGCATGGGAACGATCAAGAAACATGAATCTGACCTCACCCAAGAATAAAATCGAGCCATGAAGCTGCATTTTCTGTATTACATCTTGGTTCCAACATGTTTCAAAAGAACAAACTTGCACAAGGGGGTGGCCTGGAAACAAGCCGACAAGGGTACTCCCAAATGTCCAGTGGAGTGGAAAATTGGGCCTCACCAAGAGGTACAACCATAGCAAATCAACAATTGTCGCAAGGGATTGGAAATCCGTCCACAGAAGGTTGGGGAAAAAAACACAGCCTAATAGACCCATGCTGGTAAAATCAATGATGGGGAATCTAAACAAAAATAAGACAGAATAAGAAATAGATAGCAATAGGGTGACAATTGCTGGATTCCCTTAAGAATTGAAGGCATCTACTCTAAGAAGTGACAACTATGCAAACAAAGAAGGGTGAAACAAGAACACAGGGACACAGGGATAAGACATAAAGAGAGAGTCACCAACAAATAAAGGGGGGGAATAAGCAGCAATAATTGCCACGCTTTGATTCACCGATAAAAATGGTGAAAGCCATGAAATCCAACGCGGTGTTCATGCCACCCAAGAAATGAAGCCAGCCAGTCAGGAACATGTCCATGAAATGGATGCTTCGCTGTGTATTTTGTCAAGTTTTGCTTATTCAGCTGTGAAATTAAAGATCCCAGATCATTATCAACAAGCATATAACATCTACATTATATCATACATGAATTCTATCGTCTCATGATTGCTCAATGCATCGAAAAATGCTATATGATCGCCCTAAACATGATGGTAAAACAAACAATACTGTTTCGAGACCAGCCAAAATTGTGGCCAAAATTGATGGTATTTCATCCCCAGCAGGTTTCCTCCGCCCAGAGGGCCGATCCAAAAATATCTCCGAGCCACTCGCTTGGCTAATTCGCCACTACGGCCATTGCAAATCCTCAGTGTTTCTGAGCAGCTGCCCATCTTTGGACGGATATACTGTATCATCATTGTTCACCTAAACATATCCCATATGCTTGGCTCCATGTTCAACACAGAAAAAAAAACTTGTACTTCTCCTGTTTTCACTAGGTCGTTTTTTTGGCAATCGGGCGCTTGCCAAATGGGACAGATATATCATATATCTACCATAAAGACCATAAACCATGTTGTAAACCTGGTGAAATAAAGCAACTTAGCCAAGATCAACCACATCTAAATCCCCGTTGTTGCTGGCTTTAAGTTTTACCATATGTTCTTCATGGTGAAGTTGAATACCCATCTTTGGAACATCTCATGTGCAGGGTTGATCCAAACACCCCAGGTACGTTACTAATCACCATCAATCACCATTAATCACCAGATAGATATGAGTGGGATATTGTAATACATACGTGATATAACCATGGTTACCGGTACCTGTGGGATTCTTTGGCTATCAGCCACTGTAGAAGTCCCAATCATAAGCTTGCAATCAAGATGTCAAGTGACCAGTCTTCACCCAGAAATGGTGTCAGTTCTGTTGGTGGATGAATCGATGGCTACTGATCCAGAAGGGACCCCATATCTTGGCCCCAATGAACCAACAAACAACACCAATCCACAATAGATCCATCATGTGCATCATCATTGCTCAAACTAAAAGTGTCCATCCCCGAGCTGCCTTTTTTGGTCACTTCATTGATGAATGAAATGGCAATTTTCGAACCAAACAAAAAATAGCTTTGGTTCAAAGTAGGGTAGCCTATAATCCAATGGTTGATAGTCATATGCCCCATGAAAGTAGCATAAAGTAGCCATGTGGGTGCAAAAAGACATGTTCAGACACCCAAATCACTTAGAACTGCCAGGTTCGGATCTTTCTGCAGTTCATTGCAGCTCAATAAGTGTGGCAAGTCTCCCCATGCGGAAAGTCAATGAGCAACTCTGAAGGTCTTGAGTATCCTCAGGATGCAGCTGGGTGAACCATCTTGCGGATGATTGGTGCGTCAACCTTAAGATTGAGTTGATGGAATGTATGAGGACCCCCTGGATAATGGTACCCCTATGAGCCTCCCATACTGCTAGAAGAAACCCTAATAGATAATATATGATTAGTACGGATTCAAATTTATGGGTTGAGTTTATGAGCTCAACTATTTTCTGTTCAGGGACATACTTCAATGGCTGGTTACAGGATGTTGCAATGAACAAACGCTTTCCGTGGAAGACACCTCGTCATCTTAGACCAAATCAAATCATGTTGCTACTGCTTAAAAAAAAGAAAAATGAAAAAACATGAGGTAAGAAACACAACTATTTAGGACATGCTAAGAAACACATTTCATGACAACCTCCAGTGTCATCAGATCCACGGCTGGAAAATCCCATTTAGTTCGATAATATTCCCAACTGTAAACCTTCTATCTATCCATTTCAATCACTTAAAATTAAGGGGAGTTTCCAGCTAGCCATGTTTGATGACACTGGAGGGCTTAATGGGGATGAGTCGGGTTGAGAAACCCTTCTTTCAGATGTTCCTTCCTTGGGGGGCAAATGTGCAAGAATCATCCCCGTCATTGACGGCTGAGCCCATGTCATGCCCGAACTAGGCATGGTAGAGGCATTCAGCAGCGACCAAAAACCTGTTTAACCAATGCAACTTGGTGTGATGTGAGCACCCTAGTCGCAAATGGACCCGCAACCATATGTAACTCCCAAACAGCAGGAAATAATTCCTTCCCCCTAATATTAAACAGCCCCTTCATAGACCATGGTTTCATAGGGGATTTACACATATTCGCGACCAATATGAAGGGGTGTAGCAAATACTCAGAACGGGGGATGGGATTACTTTTCTACCAGGTCCACCTGGCTTCGTCCAGACATGCTGCATATCCCCAAATTGTGATATGATTGAAAAATACAATTATTGTAAATATGTATCATTATTTATCCAATATTGTCTGTAATACAATTATGAACTTGTTCAATAAAATCGTGTTATATGTCAATGTTTATTATATTTTATTATGATAAACCATCAAATTTGGGATTTGTCCCCTGAATTTCAAGACAGACATATTCCCTACACTTCTGGACCTTTACCAGTAATTAGTCAGCAAGTCACCTAATTAGTCAGCAAGTCACCCCATTTATGGAATGACAAATCCATTTATCACAAAAATCAATAAGTGGCAAGGTGGCATCTATATAAGCATTTATAACTTTATAACTATTTATTGGCATTTACACAATAAAAATGTAACCCATGTATAGCCATTTATTTGACTGGTCACATCCTTTGGATAGTTTCATTCTGCATTGCATCCAGGAGTCACTCTCACACTTCAACTGTACAAAGCCTTGACCTGTCGGCGTCTTCAAAATCAGGGGGATGACCAACCAACCCCCCAAAAAAAGGTTATAGTATCTTGTAGTATTCCCCAGGTAGAAAAGTAAAATCCTCGTACAGGAGTTGTAAATAACGTTTCGATGTTTTGGGGGGTTTATTGTAGATTGTGAAAAAAACATGGATGGTTTTTTGTGGTTATGACCGGATAGACCCCCTAAAAACATACTTTTGAGATAATGAAGAAAAACATCTATGGACGCAGGGTTTTGCTTGGCCAGATTGGCTGAGCAGAAGGTTTGGTGACAAAGAAACACCAAGGACTTCGGGATATACTACATCAATCCAATGCAACAAAAATATGTGGAAACCAACAAGAAAGGGAACAAAAAACTAAAACATACAAAAACTAAGAATCAATAAACATTGGGGTCAGCCCCCACAAAAAAAGGTTTTGAAATTTGACCAAACATGTGCAAACAAATGACTCACTGACGATCACAAGTGAGCCTGTCCCATGTCTCCATCGGTGTAAGCCGTGTGTTTCCGGAAAGTTCATGCAGCTCCCTGATGTTTGCCCTGCAGAACGTCGATTCAGTCTCAACCATAGCAGCACCCCACTCAGTGGTGTGATTGTTGACAATTGCAGAGACTGTCATTGCAGCCTCTTTCTGGTTTAGGACCAGCACGTGCTTGGAAGTGAGGAACCTCACCAGGTGTAGCATCCTTTTCTTCGCGCGCCGTGAACTGAATGTTTGGCAGGCACCCAAATTGAAAGGCGCGGCTTCTGCTGTTTGTTTTTCTCAGGAAACCTTTTCCAAGGGAGGTTCTGTGGAATGGCCACGACAAGTGCATCCAAACCAGCTTCAGAACAAATAAAACAGGGTCAGCTGAATGTTACAGAGATACTGCAGTCTCCCTGTGAACAAGAACAGCCATTGTTAACATATGTTTTGCAAACAAATCCAGCTCCAAGTCGCTTGTTTGAAGCACCCTGATATATCAGCCCACTGGTTTCCTTCGATCATGCTTGGGTCTAGTCTATTCATGTCTATTCTATTCCTGCTCTTCTTAATTCAGAAGGTTCTCACTTCCCCTAGAAAAACAATATGATGATAAACCACCTCATGAAAATAAATTTGCGCACAATAAATGTGACTTTCGCGAACGCAGAACAACTTTTGCAGGGGTCTCATGTTGTAATACTGGCGGCCTCTGTAATAAACAATCCTTACAAAGGAACTTCAGATCAACACCCATATCTATATCATATATATATATATAATCTACTTATATAGGGGACTTCCCAACCAGGGTACTTATTCCTGAATATTCCGTTCTCCTGAAAATGAAATGATTTTAGCATATTTTAGCGTTTCATACCTAAACATCTACAACTACAATTAATCATCAGTAATCAAACCTATTCCAGTTGTTGCGATGCATCACCAGCTCCTGGCAGGAGCAAACCAGTGCCTCCAGCTTGCCTAAAAGAGGACTTATCCTTGGGGTACATCACCTGAGTGGAACCACGGGATTTCTGTAGTCACAGGGCCATAAGCTATAATCCAAGCCAGTGGTCATGCGAATAGGGAAAGTTAAATGGTGATAAGGGGCACCGCGGTCAACCCTAAATGGCGACTCCAAGAGACTGGCCAAACTATGCCAAACTGTCATGGAGATTAGAGCAACGGAAATAGTGATTAAACCAGCAAAACGCGGGAATATTGAAGAAACGAGAAATAGGTAAAGGACTATACTTGACCATTTGGTGGGGATTGAGACAGATTGAGGATCTTAGAAACCCCACATGGTGACGGTTTTAGATACAACATGATTAAAAAAAACACCATGGAGTTCTCATTTTTGTAAAGGTCCCTGGCCATTTGATTCTGATACAACAAAATTCGATGCCATCAAAACAAGACACGGCCAAAGTAAGAACATACTTTAGCGGCGGTCACGGTTAGCAGAAAGGTTCCCAGGCCATTGATACATTCCTTGAGATGTTTTAGCTTCTGAATCCTGGAAAAAACAACATAAGTACTAGAGGCTCCCTCCAGTCGGGGACACCCCGGTTGTATCAGCTATTTCTAGATATGCCCACTCTTGATTTAAGATATATATTTTTTGTTTTGTGGACAAATCCACATTTCACAGGTAACCTGTCCAGGTACATGTTACAATTACCGCTTCTGGTTGGTTGAACGCCCAGTTGGTCCACCACCATTACAGTATGTTTTACAATATCTCCACAATGTTTGGTCATGTTTGGTCTATCCCCACTATCTATCAATTATATCCCCGTGCTTGATGTTTTAAGCTGAAAACTCCCATACATGGTGGGTTTTATACCCACATAGAAGTGACTGTTGAATAAGACCCAAGTTTTAACCCTCAGTTTTTGGTATACATCCCCACAAGGTGGTGCCCCCTAGTTAGCTAAGTTGGCTTGTAACTCGAATATCTCTAATAATAATGATAAGAATAAGAAGAAGAAGAAGAAGAACAACAACAACAATAATAATAATAGCTAGGCTTTAAGGCAGATATTTTGATTGAGATATAGTTACTGTGCTTTATGAACCAAGAAGCACAACTGGGGGGAGGCAACACCTTGCACCAACCCTAGGTACCCTAAAATCTAGCCGGATTTTAGGGATATTTCTTCCCCCCAATATGGTAATTTCATAGGTACCGTAACTTGACCCATTCCCACATGGCAACGAGGCGCCATTTTGAAGCTGCCCTGAGAACCGTCGCGACCTGGGATCTTGAATTCCTTGGTGGTGTCAGTTCCGAAAAACATGTGCTCGTCATTGGAGAGAATCTCATTTCTATGGCTTTTCATATAGCAAGTATTTGAATCCACCAGCATCTAATGCCCCGACTTACGCTGAATTAGCTACTTCAAACATTGCAGCGATTCGTTGCAAGCGGGGCATCCCTCCAACTGGGATGTGTTTAGAGAAGATTTCGAAGTTTCCTCAAGGGACAATTCAAAGGTGAACCCCCCCCGAACCAACGGAAGTCAAAAATAGGGTCTCCGGTTGCAATACGTCGGGCTGAATGATACCCTCTGGTAAACTAGCATAACTATGGAAAATCACCATGTTTCATGGGAAAATCCACTATAAATGGTCATTTTCAATAGCAAACTCTTAGTTTACCAGAGGGTAATCTATCATTCCCTCACCCGAAACTTGCTGAAACTTGCGGTCATTTGGGGATGATTCCCCTGCAATCGAACCATTGTTCCAGTGACGGAAAACGACGTGAGAAGAGGCCGGGCAGTGGAACTTCATCACTGAAGACTGGAGAAAACTTCTGAGTAAAATGGAGAACTGGAACCAAAACAAACATGAAGTAAGATCAGAGAAAACCTAGAGCAAATGAAAGAAGAACAGGGAGAAAGAGACTTGAACAGACCAGAATACTTTGAGTTGCTTCTGTGTGAGTCTCGTAGTTGCAATAGAAGAAAGATATAGGGGGCCATTGTGGTTTCCACCGGCATTCAAACGACTGAGGAAACTTACCAATGGGCAAACATGGCGGAAGAAACCCTGCCGACCTAGACTTTCAATCTACCCACAGAAATTGGTTTGTTTGAAAATGGTGCATCCCCAATTCCAATGGATCTTCATCATTCTGCTCAAAGAATGTGGCAAAGAGTGGGAGGGATATCTTATTTTCAGATAGAGTCGACACACATGTTTTGTTTTTTCCTGACTTTGTTCCTATACCAATTTTCGTGGGTACCAACTGCGGGTCAAGGTAGTGATCAGTTGTGATCTGAATCAACCGCTATGCGGCAAAACCACAAACAAATTGCCATATATAATGTGGTTGTTTAATGTATGTCCCCGTGTAGAGCAAGCAAATCGACATGTGCTCCTATATAGTCATGCAAAAAAATGGATATCAAAAAATCCTTCAATTGGTTTCATTTCGACTGCTCAATTCATAACAAAGTATGAACTGTTTAGCAACCACCGCTCAAATGAAGCAAAAACATGCAAGCCCTGCAACACTTGGGTGTGCATCAAAATGACACATATTATACGATATTATACGGTATCCCCCTAAACGAACCATTTTAACATGAAACAATATGATTAACGTGGATTTAAAAGTTTCTCCACAGCTATCAGACAAACTCATTTATTAAGTTTATTATCATATTATCAGAATACCAACGTTATGTCGGTTGCGGTTTACATAAACCCAATGCCAGGCTACATCGCCCTGCTTGACACATCTTAAAGCCCAGTCACCGGTGAGACCAAGACTTTCGCTTTGTCGTTCAGCTTGGTAGCGTCCACGACCCAATAAACGTTGTCCATGTTGGCGGACCGACCAATCTTCTGCCTTGTGGAAATCCATGGAGAAATTCCTAAATTACAGGGAAAAACATGGAACAACATGGAAATCCCAATGAACTTATTGGAAAAAACATTTGAAGCAAAACACGGAAACACACGAAAAGTTCTTTGTAATTTTGGAATGATCATCATCAATGACTGTATGCAACATCTGAGCAAAAGCAATCTAGGTTTTGACAAACAAAATTTTGTGGAGGATAATAGGGGGAAAAAATATAGACTGAAACAATCTGAAACAAATAATTGCTTGTGCATCTCACAGACATTCCCATCGGCTGGTGATTTATAGTCATTTCCAGAATTATTTCACTGCTTCGAAACTTCCGCCCCGGCGCTGCTGCTACAGGTTCTATTGAACAGCAAATTTCATCAGCAATACTGCAGCCAATCTTGGATTCCGCCAGAAAAGTCTGGCTGGTATCTCTAGTTACGGCGCCTCCCCCCAAAACAAACCATCCAGTGTTTCCCCAAACGCTACCAGTGGCTTTGAAAATAAGGTACCACGAAATCCACTAGTTGATCGTCCTTATTCATATGACCATGGATTCAAGGGTGCAATTTGCAACCCACTTTCAAACACACCATGCCAAATCGGAAAAATATATCCAATGACTGTCCACAATATCATGCCATTCTTGGTGAACTACCCCCTCGATTGTTAGGCAAATTTTCTTTTGAATACTTGGATGCGCATCCCGCCTAGTAAGTGGATGATAAACATCAGTTGATTGAGATATATCCCGTATGTGAGTGGGTTGTAGTAGAGTGATTACCGATTACCGAATGACCAACGACTAACTGGAATACACATCCAAGTAGCAATTCCTATACAAGGTGTTGTTCGAAATAAATACAAATAACCCCATTAACTATAGTTAGACCTACCATGAAACACAGGTAACTTAGCTACCCAAAATCATCAATCAATACCCATTTTTGTTAACGCAGTTAGTTGTTCAACCTATGTTTTGGGGGCAGTTCCTTGCACCCATAAACCACAGAAACTCGACCGATTCCAAGCTGCGGTTGGTGCAGAAGTTCGACACCCAAACCATCCCAGAATCGCCTTGGAACTGCGCTGTGTGGGGTTTCGCATATCATGGGATTGGTTTGAAGGAAAATTTACAGGAAACCATGGATTTTCCCATGAAATATAAAGGTTTCCTGTAGATTTTCCCATTAACCAATCCATTCAGCATATGTTTTTAGCTATGAGGTGGTACCCCTATAATCCCCTATAGGTAACTAAGTTGGCGCAAATAACTGGGTTATGGGTTATCTATAATCAATGGCACTTTGTAGTTTAAGCAAGGTTTAGGGAGATCAAAATTATTGTTCGACCGATTTGATGGGATTCAAATGGTTCAATGGAATACACCGTGGAATACGATGCGGATTCAATGGGGTATGACATGTAGTTGGATTAAAGGGGAACCTATATGAGTGGGGATACAATGGGGATACGATGGGGCTACAATGGGTGTATGATGGTGTCAATTTGGGATGGCACTTGCGGGTGCATCTCCGGAATCCTCAATAGTCGATAACCCAAATGATATTCATACAATTGGGCTAAAACATTGTTTTTGTTACCGGTTTAATCACCGACTAGGATGCATATCCAAGAGTTTCCTTGACAGGATCCCATCGCCTTATGTTGGTTTCTGCTATGTTGGGCGAGTCACATGAATAGATTCAATACCAAACATTGAGTTTTCGGGGAAAATATCCAGCACTATTTTGAGGAAACGCATTGCCCACAAAAGGAAAAACAATCATCACCTTGGGAAAAATCATGTTGGGTGGGCAACCTGAAGGTTTGGCCAGATGATGTTACTGTAGATGTCCAAAAGGTCTATTTGCGGGATCCGGTTGGCTCCGGATGGTGTTTTGCATCCATCCGCTTCGTGAATCCTGGCGCATGACCACTTCCAAGAAATTAACCAACCCACTGTTCAACCCTGTGCGACCCAGAAGGTTTTCAAATCAAGAATCTTTCAATCTGGCTGGGATCACCCATGACATCAGCAAACGATTTGCAACTAGGTTTCCTCCCCTGCTAGCCGGAATGTAAAAAACCGTGAAGGAATTGAGCAATGCAATTTAGCTTTGCTTGGCAGGATGCTATTTGTGCATATTTGCAATGGTTCCTGCAAGTTCTAATCCACTCGCGCACCTGCGCAATTCTCCAAAAGCGGACCTGCACCATGGAAACCAGCTATGGGCTAACACCCGGGTTCCTCAACATCTGAACATCTGAAAAATCTATGTAAAGCAAAAAGCGAAAGGACTAAAAATGCCTATCCAATTTTGCGGCCGCCAATTGCTTGCAAATGGATGTTCACCACCCTATGTGCTAATAGGTTTTGATCAGCCGCCATATGTGGTATACACTTTTGCTCGATAACCCAATCTATCCAAGTCTGAAAAATGTTGCAAATCATGTTTCTTCATGGGTGTTTGTTGTGGACGACAACCTGTTGCGCAAATGGAGGATGCTGAGCGAATGGTTTGGGGCGCCTTGCTGGAACCATTTAACGCTACACTCGTCTCCATCATCAAGGGTTGATGCCCATCAGCCTGGCCAATCTTACCCTCTGGTTATGTCAAAATAGCTATTGAAAATGGCCATTTATAGTTGATTTTCCCATTAAAAATGGTGATTTTCCATAGTTATGTTAGTTTACCAGCAGGTAACATGCAACAAAAAAGTGCACTAAGTACACTAGCTGCTAACTTTTTCAATGCCCCCGTTGAAGGCAAAAGACAAAGAAAGTACTAAACTGCCGACTACCCTTCAGTTTTTGGTCCGGGCTTCAAGCATCTCGCAGAGCCCAAGCAACCCAAAAGGCACGGGAAAACAGCATGCGCAAATCAGTTGTAGTGTCTAGAAAAACAATGACTCACACTCGCTTACGCATTAATCAAGAGGGTTCAAATCAATGTTGTTGACATTATCACAATTTTGTGTCGGTTCGCACATACCCACTTGACTCAGATTTCCAGATTTCCTGGTTATTTTTTCCAAAGGTAATTCTTCGGGTTTCTACAGAGCCATGTGTTGAATTTGGGACGTTTGGACCGGACCATGTTGAGGATCTTTAGGTATTGGCCATCCCATTTTTGTGTACCCCAATTTGGGGCCAGACCCAAGTACGGGTAAGGTGGTAGAAGACCAATGTACCAAGAGAACCGCAGACATTCTTCGACAAAATGAAATTCCATGCCCTTGGGACCCACCCTGCTGCACCACTTTCAGTATCAACATGTAATAGCCATGGACAAAAAAAGAAACATGCCTCCATCAATTCCCTAATGTAGCAACAATCCCAATGCATTTTTGCTTACCAATAAAATAGGAAAAGAACAAAGCAGCAAGGAGTTTGGCTGCAACTAAGCTAAGTGGCTTGGTCCAAGAATTTGTGTACTTGGAGGATTCTCACTCTGTCACTTGTCACAACCCTGATTAACAATTCGCCTGAGCAGCTTCTTCCACTTACGCAAATCGGATATATTACTGGGCGAACTGGGATGATCCTCCAAGAACCCGTGAGTCCGTTGGCACGGCTATCATCAATTTCTCCATGAAAGTCGTGATTTGGCTTGGCGCCAATGAGTGAGCGGATCGTGTTCTGTTGACCCCTGTGATCCGGCCAAGCACTGGCTGGTTGGTAGGGATTCCACTTTTTTTGCGGTCAGATCATAATCCCCATGGCTAAACCAGGAAGCTTAGCAACCCCTGTTCTGAACCAGAGTTTTGGTCACTGCTCAAGTGAACTAGACAACACCAAAAGCCCAGCCATGTATAAATTGGTTTAAAACTCAATTCTCTCTCTCTCTCTATTATATATACATATCGACTATACATCCAATTGTTCGCCTGTTTTACACCAATCTACCTATCTACTGCGGGCCCTTCCCCAATAAACCAGGCAGTAAACCCCCCTACAATAACAAATCAACCATGGGTTATCAAGTATAATCTATCTGGCCAATCTATGTCCGTGAAACTTGAAACCCATATTTGGACAGCATTTGGCAGTTAATCCCCAACAAAACAACCAATGGTATTTTTGCATTTCTCAATCCCCAATAACTCATCAGCCAGGTTTAAGTTGAAATGCTTTCCCAAATGATATCCCTGCAATATGGAACTAACTATATAATACCTACAGGGTTGCTCCTAACACCAAAAAGGTACCAGGGGCAAATCGAGTACACAACGAAGTAAACCAACCAATTTCACCCCTTGTGGATTATCATTTACCAACAGTAGGATTGTATTATGTATATATATATATATATCATATGTGTTAAAATAAGCTGGAGCCTGGAGCGCCCCTGCATTGTATCCCCCAATCAGATGTGATAACCCCAATAATTGACCACCTTTTTGATCATGAACCAACGTGCGCGACGACGATTGATCATTGCTCCCAAGTGGCTCGCTCTCGGAAACTCCTCCCGGATGGAGGCACTTTACATCAGGCTGAACAAAGTTTCCGAAGGGATTGGCGAAACCTTGGCAGCAAAAACCAAGGTCATTGATATTCAGGTTGAATGAAATTCTATGTTCCAACTACATCACCATTTGCTTTATATCAGATATAATCACATCGCAAACAAACATTACGCGACCCGACTGTATGGTCCCAAATATACATCCCCTACTAAACCATGGTTTCTGTGGGGTGTTTGATATCAGGGGAAAGGAATTACATCTCATTGCAGACCATTGAGCCGCATCTAACTATACCCGCAGCACGTACGCTACGCCCCACAGGTACTTCACTATGTATACATATTGATACATCTTATAATATGTTTTTTCTCAGGCTTTCTTTCGGGTTTCTTTAGGGTTCATTTAGGGTTTCTTTAGGGTTACTTTAGGATTCATTTACAGTAGGGTTTCTTTAGGGTTAATTTAGGGTTTTTTTAGGGTTACTTCAGGATTCATTTACAGTAGGGTTTCTTTAGGGTTAATTTAGGTTTTTTGTAGGGTGGATTTAGTTTTTTTTCCTAGGTTTTTTCTAGTCTTTTTTAGGGTTTATCGGTTGATGTAGAAAGTTCGGAAAACAGACTTTGCAGGACAGCCGATTCCCCGCAGAAGGTCATCAAACACGTCCCTGACAAAGCAACCTCAGGGACATCAAGCTAAACCATCCCAACACCCGATAATCATCGCGAAAGACGTTGGGGCATAGCATAAGTGCTGGCCGTAACTATACTCATCATGTCAATAAACCTTGCTTAACCTACAAGGTGGCACCCAAAAACATATGTTTGTTGGTTTATAACCCTATCTAACTATATGGGCTTGTCTGAAAATAGGTCTCCCAAAAAAGTTGATGGTGGGTCATCATTTTCACTGCTCAAATGGCCATTTAGGTGGTATCCCCATTTTTCAGACACTCCCATATTTATCAAACATCAAATTGTTTTAATCACATTTTATCCCGTTTCATGCCAGCATATCCTATAGAATCTCGTTATTAGTTAAATCTTATAGTCGCCAACTTAGCGATTCCGAAGCTTGGGGATGCTGCTTGTGGGATATGATGCGGATTCTTCAGGGGTATATAATGGGGATGGGGACATGATGGGATGTACTGGGGATATAGTGGAGATGTTTTATGGGGCCTTTTATGGGGATGTAATGGGGATATAGAATGGGAATCTAAAGAACTACAAAGAGAGATATGATGTGAATTGATGTGATATATAATTTGATACAGTGGGGATACAATGAGACTTAATGTATACCTCCGATTTTATTGTCATTCAAGAATGGGGACCATGATGTTCTCATGACATGATGACATGATATGTTGTCGAAGTCAAAAAAAAGTCTAACGGTTTTGCCCCCAAAAAGATTTCAGTTTCTGCATGACCCAAAAGGATTTTTGCCCGGGATTCTGTCGAGTCTATAGCTTAATTCACATCGAAAGTGTCATGTCATCACAGACTCGGTCCCAGGGACTTGGCTCATTTAAACAATGAATCCCTGAGTCTATATCGCATCAAGATGGGCCCCTGGTGACTGGGGACATCTCTTCACATCGGCTACCCCAGAATCAACTGGTTCATCCTCATTTTTCCGCAATTGCCAAACGATACCCGGGGATACCCCAGCATACCATCTACACCGAGCACCAAAAGCACATTTTCCAGGGTTCCAGGGTATGTTTCATGGTGGCACCTTTGTTGACTCCCTGCTAAGCGAAATTTCGTTTTCATGGGATTCATTGGAATCAGTCAGGATTTCAGACCCGACCACAGATTCTAGTCTATTCTTAGGATGAACCATCCACCCTCTGGTAATCAAACGTGGCTGGCTGGATAATCCTCTATAAATGGAGGTTTCTAGCTGGGAAAATGATCGAACTAAATGGTGGGATTTTCCAGCCAGCCACGTTTGATGACACCGGAGGGTATCTGGTGGGAGAATAAATGGGGATTTTCACAGTGGGATGACCCAGGGGACCACAGATTCTAGTCGATTCTTAGGATGAACATGGATGAAGCATCCAAGAATTGGGATTTTGACTCATACCCTGTGCGGCAACATGGCCAACATCCCTAATTGTGTTTAGCATTGAAACCTGAGTCGCTACTTGGTGGCCTGGTGGCTACTGGGGTCACATCCCAGCAGTCTGGGACTCATGTTCAAACGCTAATTCACTAACCCCCAGTCACTAACAGCGGGATGATCCTTCAAGAGTTTGCACCAACTTAGCTATTATAAATCTGCGATAAATCCCAGTAAATCCCATTAGTTATCCCAATTTTTGTTGTTTAAATCACCATTTTCCAAGTCTTGTTCGTTTTCCGGGTGACTCTGCAGGGCGTCGAAGACTTCTGGAATCACTTCAGCGGGAGCGACCTGGCACAGCGATGAACAAATGGAGGTTTGACCTGCCCAAAAATCGAGGTTTAACAGCTATAATCATTGGATTGGTTTAAGGGAAAATTTACAGGAAACCTCCATATTTCATGGGAAAATCCATTGTTTCCTGTAGATTTTCCCTTCAACCAATCCAATGATATAAGGATTTTTGTTGGGATGAAATTGGGATATAATTGATGTAATTGACAATCAGTGGGATATCAACGATTTTTTCATGCCAATCTCATCCCACCCCAAACGTCAGACACCCCCGTGTACTCCCTTAGAAACTCTAGTTTGGTATTGGATCTGTTCAATTTGGGGCCCACATCAATTGTATTTGAGTGCTTTGCTCCCAAAAACAGCTCTTCATCCCCCAAGGTCAATTTGGGATCACTGCAATTTGATTGGCCCCCCAGAAATATCAGAGCCTAAATCAGAAAGATGCCCATTTCGGGATGGTACCCTTAAACCATCATTTAGGGGTTTCCTAAGCCATGGGGGTACCCAAAAATGGATTGTTTATAAGGGAAAATCCTATTAAAATGGATGATTTGGGGGTACCTCTATTTTAGGAAACCTCCATATAAATTCATTTACTAAAGTTTGTCCAAACGATCCCAAACCTATGCTCTGCAATAAACCATGGAATGACTTGACCACGGTTGGTTCATGTATGTTCATGTAAGGAACGACGAGCTGTTTAGTATTCACAGGGTATCCAAGTAATTTGGAACATCACCATATTTGTCTCAAACGAGGCACCTTGTGGCATATTGACATTATTTATGTGGGATCCGTCCATTTCGGGATAGTTACCCTGAAAAAAACGATTCTCCCAATGACATCAAAATGAGGTCGTTTGAATCTAGCCAGATCATATGTGACATTCTAGGGGAGGCATCGAAAGTTGCTGACAATGGAAAACCTGAGGTGCCCTGTAAAATGAACATGTTCAGCTGTGTTAATATATCCCCCCTTGCATTGAAGAGGCCCTGCCCCCTGATTCCGCAAATACAATCCTGGGGCCTGGGGCCTGGATTTATAGAAGGGTGTAACTGTTTCAAGGTCCTTCATTACGAAGCCAACCCTGCTCATGTAGTTAGTCAGAACATTGAAGTGGATAATAGCGACAAAAAGACAAACAAATTTCAAAATAAGAGAAAACTAGAGGAAAAAAAACACACATTCATTGATTTTGCACTGGGCCCACATGTTGCAATCATGTTGTTCCCTAGGTTGCAGCTCCTGATTTTGTAGCATGTATGTTTTCCCAAACGCAAAGATTTGATGTTACATCAATTTCTCTAAAATCTACCACGATCCCATTGTTTTGTGGTTTTGAACCTATGGCCTCATGATTTTTTAAATCCCATGTCTCCAGCAGCTACTCGAAACATTTTGCTATAGTTTCCGCACATTATGTATAAATGTTTATGTAGACAGTCTGAATCATTCTAATTAGTTGCATCTCTGATAATTTCTGCTGGTTTATCCATTGTTTTCAAAGCATTCATCAAGTATTGCAACATCAAACAACCAAAATTGTACCATCTGGTTATTTAACATAGCCATGGAAAATCCCCGAACTAAATGGAGCTTTCTAGCTGGGAAAATCATCCAAAATGAGCCAGCTATTCCATGGCGAACTGTTAAATAACCAGAGGGTAAAGTAGTTTCCAAAATCCGGCCGCTAACTTCCAACCACAAGGGATACCCGCCATGTATAAAGAATCAATGGCTTAACCAACCAGTGGGAACAGATTGCAAAAGAGCCGTAATTAAAAACGTTAAAAACGATGGGGACAAAGGTTAACCTATTTAAAATACATATCAAACAATTATTGCGAGAAACATCTCAATCCTGACAATATCAAGCCCGCATTCATCCACAATGGTACCACATGTCCTCTAAATGTCTACATTTGGGTCCCCCCACAGGAGGTCTGGTCCCTATATAAATTCAAGAACATCAATTATTATCAGCTATATATATACTATCAACTATTATCATTTACTACCAGCGAATTGCTTCTCAATTTATCCGTACAAATCTGGGTAAATTATAACAATTAACAATTCATGAAGTAAGGCAATGTGGTGTCATTTCCCTTACGAATCAGCCTTCACAGGTTCGGAGAACTGTGAGGTCGTTATAATTTACCCAGATTGATGAAAACTATGGTTGATTAGGGAGATATAACATGATATAACTAGAGTTAATGGAGACATTACTCTTGGGGATATAAGTATAGTTGAATATAGTTGAATTATCGGAATTTACCCAGATAAAGAAGCTGCTGTTCTGGACTTCCAGAAGAGGAAGCGCTCTCCAACGCGGGAGGTAGTGCGCACGTACGTGGCAGGCGGTAGAGTAGGCTGAGTCCAGTGTTGAGTAGCCCGAAGGGATCCGAAGGGCGATGACTTGAAGTTGGCTGTTCAAGTGATCAACCAGCCACTGAAGGAGAGCCCTGAAGGCTTCATGTTGAAGTGAGAAGTGGTGTCTTGCTGACCACAGTGGCTCGAGGTAGACTCTGTCGATCCCAACACCTCTGTTGCCAGGACGACACTTGCGGAGCAGAGACGACTGGACATGAGTTCAGCTGATCTTCTGAACCTGGAAGGTACCCTCTGGTAAACTAACATAACTATGGAAAATCACAATTTTTGATAGATAATTCAACTACAACTGGGCCATTTTCAGTAGCAAACTCTTGCTTAACCGGAGGGTAAACCGTAGCTCCATACCCAGAACTGCGCCTCCTGAAGCTGGGAGGTCGGCAGCATCTGCTGGTACTTCTCCTGGGTTTTTTGCGTGTAGTTTAAGCGTGGTGAACCGCAACAGAAACCCATTTGGGTCTGTCTAAACATTGGGTATACAACCAATTTAATGTTGGCAAAACAAGGCGCCATCTGCACCATCTGCAATGACTCACCGTTTGTGTAGGTGGGATTTCAACCATTCCCAAATGGGAGGTTTATTCTTGTTTTACCCACAATATGGAAAACTGATAAGAAACATTGGATTTGACTGTTGGATTTGTGGCATGCCACCAAAAATTTCAGACAAACCTATTTCAAATGGCTGATTTTCAGAAAATGACCAACCAAAAGTCGGGTACCTTACCGTGAAGAAAAATGGAACAACCAATTATGTGGTTCTCTTTGTTTGAGAAGCGTTGAACATTTGGGTCAACTGCATAATAACAATTGAACATAGAATTTCGCCTTTTGACCAGCCAGAACAGGGACTTTGCCGCTTAAATGGGTCGGTAGAAGGAAAATTGAAAGAGGAAACCATGGTTGAAGCAGGATATTCTTGGGGGTGTTCCCACAAGATTTCGCTTGAACCAGTTTTGGGAGACGGAACTTGAGCAACTCACAATACAACAAGGTGGAACCGGGATGAATACATCTTTCCATTGGGGGACTTGAGCCACCAACGCACAGATTCTTTCCAGATTGAGTCAAAATCATCCTCCAAAAGGCCAATGAAAACAACGAAGAACATGTGTGTTTTCCCTTGGGCGTTAAAAGAAATTGACCAATACTCAAACGGTAAAAACAAAAACACTCCCACTATGGATCAAATACCGCTTGGAAAGGTCCAGCGAACTGGCAAACCCCTTAAATCAAACCCAGAAAAATAGAAAAGTGGTGATAGTTCCAAAGTGATTTCCAGGTTTCCAACTGTTTTATCTTTTTATGGTTGCTTTAAATTCCAGGTTTCCAACTCTTCTATCTTTTTTATGGTTGCTACGAGTACTATCTAAAAAAACTTGTTCGGAGGTCTGGATCCTCAACTACCGAAGATAACCAAGCCGCAGCGGGGTAGTAGTTCGCCCACTCGCCCGTCACTGCGACCATCTGATCGGCTGCCATTGTGGAATCCTGGACGGCAGGGCGATTCGACTCGGTGGCGTCTCCACATTCGAATCAGTTCAAGGTGGACCCAGAGTGTCATTTCCCGGGAATCCTTACCAACTGGCATATGAATCGTTATGAATGGATTGATGACCGCCCACAGTACAGGCAAACAACCCAACTCTTGACTCCGGCACGCCTGGGTGGATTGACCGAAAAAGAAGGGTTCACATCCAGAATTTTACAGCTCAATGATCGCCACTAAACAAGGACCCTCAATCTGCACGAGGTTGTGACTCACCAAGCTCGATTGATCAACATTGAAATTTTGAATTATCCACAATCCAAATGGCCAGTCTTTGATACCATGAACAGAAAAACTATGTACTATAACATGCTTTAGTATATCATATATATATATAACTATAATTATTAATTCAGAAAGGAGGCTATGTGGGTGTGTATTTTCCCAAACTGCCAGAGTGGCAGGATTGGAGGATGTCAAGATACTAGCAGGATTTGTCCCTTCAAATTCACAGTAGATAATGTATGAAGCTCATTGCTAAAGTCTTATACGTGTGCACTTGAAATATTACAGATTAGGTCCAAGCAGCTGTGAGGGAGCTCCAAGGACCCCCACATAGCGTCGCACTCTCAATTTTCTTATTAATTATACTTACGTATATGGATATAAGAAGTCAACTTGTTCGGCAAAACATTACAACATATCACAGTATTTAAGTGTCGAAAGGGTATACTGGTATACTGCACCTATGGTCAAAACGATGTAAACGTGAGATATACTTTTGAGCTGATTGGCCCCATTCGTTTCCATTTTAAGTTACAAACCAAAATGATGGTTTCCTCAAAGTCATGGGGGGTAACCCCAGTCATCATCCAGTCGTCATGGATGACCATGACTTAGTCTTAAAACCCAGTGGCCGCATCGATTGGCTGTGGCAGTGGAGGCTGCATGATCAACGGAATCATCGAAACCTGCACTGCAGAAGGAGTGTACTACAATCATGCAAATATGGCGCTGAGAATAGTTGATAATGGTATGGTTTATATATATATATATATGTTTAAAATTGTTGATGAATTGAGGTTTATCTGAGCCTTCAAAAGCATATGACCTTCATCTCTTGGGGGTTGCAATCATTTAGACAAAACGAAATCAACACCAGGGCCTTACAAAAAAGACATAAACATTGTTTGCAAAGCAACAACCAAGAATCGATAAAGTACCATGTGCTGTGTGGTTTTTGGTATCTACTGGTTCCATGTCCAACCAAACCGAAGGCATTGAAGCTCGATTCAATATCTTCCAGTCGAGGACTAGGAAATCTCCAAGCCGCCTCACGTTCGATATCATTCCATGGAATTTGAGCTTGGTACTGCACCTGTCATGCTGAAATTCCTCCGCAACAAGAAGAAAACATTCCCAGTTTCTCTATGTGGAGGTTTCGTAGAAGGGGGGTACCCCGAAATCATCCATATGGGAGTGTCCATTCTAAACCATCCAGCTATTGGGGATTCCCCATTTATGTAAACCCCCAATGTTTAAGAAACCCCATGGGTGGGGTGGTCAATCAGCTGAGATGACCGAGCCGAGACCGCATTTCACCCATCAAAATCATGGGTATATTCCATATAGAACTGAGTGAACCAAGATGGTTATTAGCCATTTGTATACTCAGATCTATATGGATGTGCATCTCACCTAGCAAGTGGTGAGAACTATATATCGGATTGTTACCGGTGCCCCCCAGTTATGAATTTAGTTAGATATGTCTGTCAATATATCTATATACCATAATCATTCAATTCAGCTACAATAATCCAACAAACATATAAATCTTAGGTTTTTATTTCACTATTTTTTGGATTGGAACTTACGAACTTTGGCACCTTTTTGGTGGTTGCTACAGTAATTTCAAGGAACTTCGTGGTATTACAGAAACTCCGCCGGGACACATTGCTGCAATCCATCCCAGGGTGAAGTTGCAGTCCGGCGCCCTGTGGGCAGCGGCTGGCCCTGGTGTCCTACTCCTAGTGATTTGACGGGGTGGAGTCCCTGACGCCACTCTGGGTACACTTGTTTGAAACAAAATGTATATCCAACAAACATTGGGATGAATGTGGGTAAAACTGGCTGCCATGTTTACCACCCATGACTGGGAATGGTTTAGATCCCATCCATAAAAATGGTGAGTCATTGGGGATGGTGCAGATGGCGTCTTGTTTTACCAACACTATAGGTGACTTATGTGGGCGAAATTGGTGAAATGATTAGGATAACTGCTAATGTTGAGGTTTGTGCTGGATATCTTGAACTAGTTCATGGCGGGTGTACAAACAAAACTTCCACCTGGAGGGCATTACCTTGTACAAAACCAAAATACTATATATATATATACTATGTATATATATATATATGTAATGTAGTATATATATATATACACTATATATACACAATATATATATATAATGTGGTATATATACATGTATGCAATAGATAGAACTAATCATATAACATACAATGTACAAATATATGTATATTATATATATAGCAAATATATTTAAATGTACTGCATGTAATATTTGAGTGATAAGCTGGTTCTGACCCGCTTACTAACTGCATCGTCAAGTGGTGAAACTCAAAAAAACAGAAACATAATCCAGTCCGACACTTCACGCATTGCTTGAGTTGAAATCAAGCGATTTGTCTGTTTACAATATTGGACTTTTAAATATCCACTTCTAAATATCCACAATCAATGGATGTTCCATCTACCATAGATCTGCAATGATTGGATTCATGTAAATCATTGGTTGAATTTCCATTTCAACTCAATGATTTACATGGATGCTCCGTTTCAATAAATGATTTATCAATATTTATCATAGATTTACAATGATTTATGTGGATGTTCCAGCCAAATACAGGTATCTTCTACAGATGTTCAAATAAACCACTTCAGGGAATACTGGGGTGATCATTTGCCGACTTTGGGGCTGTTATATTTTGACCGATAGATACCGATATCCATACAATCTTCTCTTCCCTTGTGTTAGAGTTGTCAGCGGTTGCTTGTTTTTCTTTCAGAAATAGATATATACTGCAATCTACAACGATTGACAAATCTGCACAAAACATGGATAATCCATTAAATATTATAAACACGCTGAACATCTTTACATCCTTGCAGAACCAAGCCACTACAGTACCTATCGGAGTCCTACTGAGTGATGCACACCCAGTTTGAACTCTTTTTTTCTCACCCATCTTACTATAGATATCTATAGATACAACTGTGATAAACATTGCACGTGCAAGGAAATGCCCTCCAGTTTCAAATTTGGTTTACAAGCATCATCAAGTATGTCTACATCTGTTTGCCATAATAAACCATCGTTTATCCACATGTTTTTTGCACCAACTGAGCCATCTTTTGGGGACCTGACGAACTGTAACTACATCACCGTGGATCCAAGACGACCTGGCTCGGTGACCCCGACCTGCGAAAAGCTCGCATCCTCTGGGGGCATCCAAACCTCGATCGAAACCAGAGATCTGGAGCGGCCATTTTTTGTCTCAAAACTTGAAACCCCAAAATCATTCCAAATCCCAGAAATCCACATCAATCAAAAGGGGACCCTCTGGTAAACTGGTACATAACTATAGAAAATCACCATTTTTAACGGAAAAAATCCACTATGTCTATGGCCATGTTCAATAGCAAACTGTTAGTTTACCAGAGGGTACCCCCATCCCAACCCCCAACCCCCAACCCCTACCCCTACCCCATCCCCTACCCCACATGGGTATATCATTGTTTACCCGGCTTCTCAGAATTTGGTGTGTCCACGGTGTCCACCGGTGTCCACTTCACCATTTGCATCCCAGGGAGGACCGAGCAGCAGGTCCCACTTGCCCTACTAATAGGGTACCAATTTTTTGCTGCTAATTCGTCACTAGTTTGGGACCCCCCCAATGAATAGTCAGGGTTTATTCATCCGAGGTTGACATTATGTGTGAAACAATATATAACTTGGCGGATAGTGAATCTACTCGATTACTTGCATATGCATCTCAGTCAGTAAGTGGGTAACACCAATCTATGGTATGTGTGTATATGTATATATATATATATATTTCTGGGCATTCTCACAATAACCCCATATGGGATTGTCTGAAAATAGGGTACCCCCAGTTCCATTGGATTGTTGTTGTTCTCCACATCAAAATTGTCTTTGGAGGATTTACCCCAATTTCAGATAAGCCCCATGATGGTCTCCATGTTTATCCAACTATAGACACTCATATCATATCACTTTCTGGTTATACCCCTGCCATCGTTGGTTCAATCATGTTTAATCAAATCTCATTGTATTCTGGTTCTTACTGGGGGTATACTGGTTGTATCACATGTTAAACATCAAAGTTTAACATCGTAACAACCATGCAGTATCATACTATATACCCTCCGGTAATCAAAGGTGGCAATTGGAAACCCCTGATAAATCGAGGCTTCAATGGGAAAATCGTCGATAAATGGTGGATTTTCCATTGCCATGGTTTAACAGATTATTACTGGTTCCTCTCAGAATTCTCCAGCGGACCAAGAAGCCGGTGGGTGCACACCAACGAACATCACCTGACGGCAGACGGCTGCAACAGTCGTGACTTTTGAATGGAGACACCAAAAAAATGGATCCAGCCGTGCCTTCTGCTGAAGCAGTATTTGGGGGTTGATTTGCCTGGTTAGCCCTTCTCAAGTGATATTTGGATCCATAGGGCATGATTTTGGAGTTCAAGAATGTCAACACCTTAAGTAGGGTTACAAAATCCACGTCAAGATATGGCTTTAGATTGGAGAAAGAAATGAAACCAACACTTTGGTCATTTCTAGTCCTTGGTACATGTTGCTTTAGGATTTAGTGGCCAGTGGCCCCTGCTTTTTTGTGCCACCCAGTCACTGTATCAGACGTCATTGGTAGCACACCACAAGTTTGCCCACCCATCCTCAGTGAGGCCAGAGACCCTAACATCATGGCCATGGCTCACCTCAATCTGCCTAGTCAGTTCGAAGCCGGATATCAAGTAATCTGGAAATCCATGGATGGGGGAATGGTCAAACAAATTGGGAACACCAACATCCCCTAGAAGTGTGGAGAAAACCGATAGTGATTGGACATACCCTTTGGAGACTGCTGATTGATCTAGAGTAAATCCTGAAACTGAGGCCAGGGTGGTTTCTCCAATCAGGCTGAGGTCGACCTTGAGGTCGCTAAATATGATCCCAACCTTTGGACGTTTCTACGTCTATTACATGGCTAATCTTAGGTACCCTGCCACCCAAAAATGTAATATATACATAGTGTATAGTGTATACCACCATTTATGGCCGAAGAGTGTAAAGTATTGCACCAACTACCTCTCCAAAGTTTCCTGAGATGATTGTCCCTTTGACCTCCGAATCACATCCAAGCATCTGTCCGTCCCACTGCAAGCCTTCTTGCAAGGCTTGTCCGTTCCTAGGCCGGTATCAAAAATTACAGGAACGCAGCCTTCAGTTTTTCCATGCGTATTGGTTCATATTTACATAAATTTGAGCCAGTTTAGGGGTGAATTTTGAATATTGGTAATTTGGCAAGTGTGGGGGCTGTTCTTTGGCAGTTGAAGTTGAAGTCACCTTACATTTCCCATTGTCGTGAAAGGAGGCCATACAATGCTTGGACAATATCCTGTCTGTTTTGTAGGTAAACTGATTCCCAAAATACTAAATCGCCAACCCAAATAGGGGTTGAAATGAAGACCTTTGAAAAAGGCAGCCAGCTATTATTGAACAGGACCATTTCAGCGGGCTTCCAATCACTGCTCTGCTGATGTTGCGGCTAAGGGTCATTCCGTTCTGGTGTCCTTCAAATTGTCCTGCAACACCGAGATATCTGCAAAAATATGGTCTGCATCTGGCTGACTGAAGCTGACTTGCTGAACCTTCAATGAGCCCATTTCGACATATTGGGCTTGTCTGAAAAGAGGGTACCCCTAAATTAAATCCAGTCGTCAATCATCATTCTCTCTATGATTCTGATCATTTGGGAGTTCTACTGTCATGTGCAATTTTCCAGAAACATCCATATTTCACAGTGAGGTTGCTAGATTGAACAGGGGATGATCTATACAAGGTCTATGATGTGTAAGGCCTATGTACGGGAACATCCCCCCTAAAATATGGCTTGACATGGTAGAGTAGCTCCAGTCCAAGGTCCTGAAATTCTGATTGGTCAAAGTACCCACTCAAGTGGGTGCTTTGAATGATATACCCCAGATTGTCTGTCCTTGTGGGCGTTACCCTCTGGTATTGCCTAACATAACTATGGAAAATCACCATTTTCAATTTTTAATGGGAAAATCCACTATAAATGACCATTTTCAATAGCTATGTTAGTTTACCAGAGGGTACTGTACCATTCACCCAAACCACGGTTTCCCCAAGACTTGGCAGGGAGGAACTCTGCAAAAGCAGCGCTGTCCTTGGCCAAAGACGGTTGGTTCCTGGCAGGACTGAACCGCCACATTTCATGTGGTACTTTTTTTGGCGACCAAATCATGGCGATATCACCAACAAAAAAGGGATTTGGAGGGATATCATTGGGAAAATATTTGGAATGTGATGGGGCTTACCCTCCGGTACTCAAACATGTCTAGCTGGGAAATCCCCGAACGAAATGGGTACTCAAATGGTAAAACCATCGAATTAAATGGATAATTTTCCAGCGAGCCATGCTTGATCACCAGAGGGCAAGTCAACAAACATGTGAACGGACTGGTTTTTCTTTGGGTTTGTCTGAAAATATGGTACCCCCAATTCCAATGGATTACGATCAATTTTCCTATTAAAAATGGACATTTGTGGGTATCTCAATGGATTGGTTAATGGGAAATTTTACAGGAAACCATGGTTTTCCCATTAATTATAGGGGTTTCCTGTAAATTTTCCCTTAAACCCATCTAGTGAGTATCCCCATTTTCAGACAAAGCCATATGATCCACACAGCACGCCGAACCGCAGAAATCGCTGATACTCGCAGTGCGAGGCAACGAAGATTGGCTACCGCTGGTTTGCAACTAATCATAGATCTACTATGGTCTATGGTCTATGGTATATCATGGTATACCCTCTGGTAAACTAACATAACTATGGACAATCACCATTTTAATGGGAAAATCAACTATTTCTATGGCCATTTTCAATAGCTATGTTAGTTTACCAGAGGGTATCTATATTGTTGGTTGGGTCGATAAACCAATTTATAACTGGGGCGGCTCCACATTGTACTGGGGTATTTGTTTTGCAAATACAATTCCGCTTTCAATGGGACCCATGTTTCCTGGTCGACTTCCCGCTTTTTGTTGCTTTTTTATGGCTTGAATCACATGGGAAGTTGCTTTAAATCTCTAGGTTTGATCGCAAAAAATATGGCAATCTGTGGTGATCTGTAAACTCACTGTTGGGAATGCTATACAAATAACTGTGAGGTTGCAACCCTTCTGATAGATACGGGTTAGATCAACCCCCAAATATAATGAGTATCATGGCTCACATTAGTATATCTATGGAAGAAGACATGTGTTCAGAATTGATCGGGGTATGTCAGCGTCATTCGGAATTGATCAGAGTATCTCAGAGTCACTCACAACTGATCAGAGAATGTCGTCATTCAGAAGTCATCAGAGTATTTCAAAGCTACATGACATCTTGCTCTATATCCACCCTTACAACAATCAACAGACATGCATCTCAGGCACAACCTCCAAGGGCTTGGTTCATAACCACCCTAAAGCGGTAAATTGGATGGGCTTGATTAGGTGTTTACTTCATGACCTTCCCATGTGCTCCGTGTATACTAATTTCCCGGCATTGGGGTCATTGCTGCTGTAGAATGCTGGAAATTATCCCACACGTGAAGTGCTAAAACGGGCTACCTAATTGATCCTAGCTGAATTCTGTGTGTTTGCTGATCATACTGTGGATGGTTGCGAAATCCTGCACCACCAAAAGGATGGTTGAAACCCTATCAAAAATGGGATGTTTACCACATCTCTCAACTGGTGCAAGATTTCACAACCATCCACAGTATCAGAGGACTTTCGCCAAGTGACCCAACCAACTTGGCCGTGCTCAAAAGCTTCGTGCGTGGTGTGACGGCACAGCGATCCGGGCACAGGGTAATCCTGGCGCTGCGAGGATGTCACGGACGTTCTGCTCTTCACAAAGTCTGGGTTCCCTTGGCAAATGGGGGGGTCTTCATCAAATATCAAATATCAATGGAGATTTTGACGAAGGAAAAAAAATGACTTTAACCAACAAAATCCAACAAATATTGGATTTTTAATCAACTGAAATTGGATTCAGCCAAGATAATATAGCCATTCATGATTTGTGGGTTTCATATTGTTCGGTCAAAAAATATCCCGAACGATCCAATTATGTAATTAACAATGTCAACCCCGGATTGACAAACCATTACAGTAGGGTTACCCGCGCACCCCAAAAGTGATGAATTGTGCTAACAGTGGAAACTGCCCCGATTAAAAAACTATGGAAGCTGAGTTGAGTAATCACTCATCCAGGATTAGATATGGTCTAAACTTGGACCACTCCTGACGAACTCATGCAAAACTTCAAATCGGTGCGAAATTTGCTCCACGGCTCTTACTGTCTAGTCACCTAAATCATCTAACCTCATGTTGGAACACATGTTCATCGGCATCATGACCAAACGAAATGCCCGATAATATCCCTGGTAACAAAAATACAAATAAAACTTGGCATTTACATTAATCATCATTAATCATTATATTAAGTAGAACAGTTGTGGCTTTTTTTCGGGGCACAAATATACAGGGAGAACTTTTGTGGAGGATAGTTCCCGGCTGTCCGTCGTCTCCTCCTTGGTCAAGATGTTGGGAGTCACGTCGTTCACCTGGTCTCTCTGTTCTGCCAGTTGGTGCAAAGACATGGTACAAGGTGGGGCCCCCAAACGATCGTAAAGTTGGTTGAACAATACATATATAAATAACCAGTTTAACTGTGGTTTATGGTGTATGTGTATATATATATATATATATATAGTTATAAATATAGTTATATATATATATATATAGTGTGATTCCTGTTGTGTGTCATCATCATTGCTTGATCCAATCTTCCAAGAGTCAGATGTTATCCATGGGGTTTCACAAGTTGCCTTTGGTCCCATAGCACATGTTCGGCTCCGGAGAGCCCCGGGTGTAGGAGGGTGGGT
>BGPT01000309.1:243148-267360 GCA_003297045.1 Symbiodinium sp. clade C Y103 | reverse complement strand
CATCACGGACTGACTGCCTTGTGGGGAAAAAGGACAGCGAGTCCGTGGAACTTGGAGGAGGATCTGCAGCTGCCAGTGTGGGCTCCCAGCCAACCACAATATAGTTATATAAATATATAGTTATATATATATATATAGTTATATATATATAGTTGTATATATATATATATAGTCATATATAGTTATATATATATAGTTATATATATATACATATATATATATATATATATATTCAATAGTTGGATAATGGGGTTTATAAACATAAAACGAAACCTGCTGAGCACCACTTTGTAGGCTTTCACATCAAGATAGTTTGCAATTAATCATTTTTTTTCATGCCGCCATTTAAATGGGAACATGGGCTTTGACATGCTTTGACCCATCCCACAGACGTATGTTGGTTGCTTAAATTCCTAATTTTTGCTCGTGATAAACTTTTATGCTCAGTTGGTGAAAAACAAATGCTGAGATATATTGCAGGCATACTTGCGGAGTCATCTCTCTCATCCCCTTCTTTCTGGGTTAAATCTCAATCATGCCGGCAAAGGTTTTGATCTACATCCCCAAAACAACCCACAGCCAAGACGCAATGGCGGTCTTCAGCTCATTCACACCAAGGACCTGCGAGTTCTGGCTGAATTATATAGTCCCTTCCCCCATGATTTAGTAGGGGGATTCTCACATCTGACCATACATGGGGGTGTTCAATATCAGTGGGATGGGATTGCAATCATTGGATCATTAGGTTTTGGATAATTGTAACCAAGAGATGCCAAGAGATACCAAGAGGGGAAATCTAGCAATCAAAGATGGTCATTTGGCGATGATGCCCCCAAGCATCATCTATAATTCACATCGTTGTGACATTGTTGTTCAACCAAATGGTGGCAAGGTGGTGCACTATGGTTTACGGATGTTTTCGGTAGAGATATCTATCTCAAATGGAGTTTTCAAGCCAACTTGTAACTGGGGGGAACACCTTGTGAGGCGGCTTCTATTTTCGTGGATCCCACACTACCCGAAAAACTCACAACTGATCCTAATTTCATGATGTCATCATCCGAGTAGTCCCGCGTAGTCCACTGATGTTTCCCGATCATCTCAGGATTCACTATGCCAAACAACAACAGGTTGCTTGCAAGCCTGGTTGGTTCAATCACCATTTTCTGTTGATGATGTCGTATACATTCGCATACTTCATGTTTCTTTCAAAATATCAATGTCATTTTGTTCGTCTTCTACATATTCTGCACTTCTTCAGCTGCGGCAGCTTCCCCCATTACCAGGATTGCTGGGAGGATCATCTCACGAGGATTCAGAAGGGAAAATGTCCCAGTTACATTCATTTCTAGACAATGTTGGTTTCATATTTCCTTATTTCGTATATATAGATTTTAGATGATTTTAGGATTTCAAATGTCCCAGGGAAGTCTCCATATATAAATCATGTAGATTCACCAGGCCGGTACCCTATAGGGATCCACGGTGTCACCCACTGAATGCCCCCCACACCTTGGGCACCGTGACGCCCTCATCCTCCGAGTCCGTCTCGTCGTCGTCACGGACGGCCGACTTCGCCGGGGCGGTCTGATGACGACGCAGCACTTGTTGTTCCACTTGGTAGGCACCTGGAGGGGACGGGGATTTCATGGGATTTCACCAAAATGCTAAGGGAGGGTATTAAAAGTCTTGGTTGAAGCATTGAAAGAACAGGATGTTTCGTATCATCTTAATAAATAAACATTATGTACATATACGTATATATATATATATATATATATTACGTATGTATGTTCATACATAATACCACGCAATCATCTTTTGGAAACAAGCTCTGGAGAAGTGGAGCTGGACTCATCTTCCAGATCCACCAATTTGGGTGTACAGCTGCAGCTACAGATGAGGACGAAGCACTTCCGGTAGCCAGACTTCGGATTGCAGGTCTCCGTGCATGACCGTCATTTTATTCACTTTCTTGAGACTCACCTATATCTATCCATCCCATCAAATATCCCCATAATATCTTCCCAATATGGTTGGTTTCTACCTGTTTTGGATGGGGAAAGCACAGCTCTGACATCACCCACTCGTCCGGCCGGTTTCAAGCCATGCCAAGGGACTGGCGCAGACGTCGTAGTGAAGGAAAGTGTTCCTGAGAACAGCGCGACTCAAAGGGGGAGGAACCGACTTTTTTGTGGTGCTAAATAGTTTTTTTGTTCGGTAGATACCATCCAGTCAACCAACAATACTATTGAAAACCATTAGCTCCTTGATTTACCTCCTACACATGGCGCCTTTCCAGAGTTATGTTATTTTACCAGTGGGCAAATAGGTTTGAGGTAGAAATATCATATTTTTGTCTATAGTAAATTGAGGTTAGAAACCAATTTAAACCGGGTTGCTCAAAAAACAGCCCTAATACACTGGGGTAAATTGGCAAGATTGCAAAAATAAAGAGATAAAATCACAATGGTTCTCCTTTTGCGGTTATTTTTTCCTGTAGTGCGTTGGTACAACCTTGTTGAAACCAACGATTTCAAGGAATCGAATGGGAATAAAACGGATTGTATCACCAGCACTATGATTTGTATTTTTTTTCCACTTGCTCAGTGCAATTGGGTTGGTCAGGGCGCTATGTCATGGGATATAGCCAACAACATATTGGGTATATAGCTCACGGGAATTCAACCTTCCTAAGGGTGACCTCCCCAACAATGACCAAAAAACCCTTAGTGAATACTGGTGGTTGATAGGCCCTGAAAAAACCTTTTGTATTGGGGGGTCACCTTTGGAGGGGTTGGTTGAATATCAATAGTGGGAAACAATGGGTGGATACTATGGGATATAAGATGAACTTCATTGAACTACCACCAATCTGGTACATGGGTCTGTCCAAAAATAAGGAACGAATCGATTCAAACAACAAAAAATGAATAGTTCATGTAAGCAACGTGATATGATCTTGGGTCTGTCCGAAAAGGCCATTGAAATGGGGGAGATGAAGATTATCATGTGGATTTAACAACCTCCCCACATGCAACCCCCTAAACATAAGGGACCAATAACCACCAACAAACAATAATAAAAGCTTAATACGCAGCTATCATTGGGGTGGTTCACCAAACTGGGAAAGTTTGATTGAATCCCGATCAAATACCATTGTATGTCAATTTCATGTTCCCATAATATCCACATGATATCCCCATTATCGAAGGAAGTTTAGAAGCTAAACCTTCCGACAATATGGACAAATGGAAAAGCACAGCAATGAAGAAAGTCAGAAGATGAAGAAAGTCAGAAGATGAAGAAAGTCAGAAGGGAGAAGATAAGAGATGAGAAAGCTAGAAGAGAAGAGATGCAGGTGCGCGAAAAGGTAGGAAAGTNAGTCAGAAGATGAAGAAAGTCAGAAGGGAGAAGATAAGAGATGAGAAAGCTAGAAGAGAAGAGATGCAGGTGCGCGAAAAGGTAGGAAAGTCGCGAAACACTGTGTTTTTTCCAATGTTTTGTGGCTCCGGAGGGTGGAAAAGTAGGCTCGCTAAAGCGGCGGGTGCGGAGACATGTCGGTGGATGAGAAATGACAAATTGCACGCCGTTGTGGCGCGAAGCACATTTTGAAGTCAAAAGTGACAAAATACCTCATGCTCGGACCACTTTTGGAAGTTAAGATGTGGAAAAAGTGCANCACGCCGTTGTGGCGCGAAGCACATTTTGAAGTCAAAAGTGACAAAATACCTCATGCTCGGACCACTTTTGGAAGTTAAGATGTGGAAAAAGTGCACGGATGTGTAGCGCGAAGCAAGTAACAAGTGTTAAAAACTGTCGGGTTCGGAGCACTTTTGGAAGTTGAGATGTGGAAAAAATGTACGGCGTTGTGGCGCGAAGCACATTTGGAAGTAAAAAGTGGCAAAACACACCATTCTCGGAACACTTTTGGAAGTTGAAATGTCGAAAAAGTGCACGGCGCTCTGGCGCGAAGCACGTTTGGAAGTGAAAAGTGTTAAAAACTGTCAGCTCCGGAGCACTTTTGGAAGTTGAGATGTGGAAAAATTGCACGGGGCTGTGGTGCGAAGCACATTTGGAAGTGAAAATTTTAAAAACTCCACAGGCTCGGACCACTTTTGGAAGTTAAGAAGTTGAAAAAGTGCACGGCGCTGTGGCGCGAATCACATTTGGAAGTCAAAAGTGTTAAACACTGAGGGGTTCGGAGCACTTTTTGACGATTCGATGATGATTCGATGTCGAAAAAGTGCACGCTGTTGTGGCCCGAAGCACATTTCCAAGTCAAAAGTGTTAAAAACTGCTGGTTTCGAGTGATTTTTTGATGTCTGGCTGTGACTACACGACAACAACAAGTACAAGCGCAAGTTCAACCACAACCTACAACTACAACTACATTACCACTACAACTACCACTACAACTACAACTACATTACCACTACGACTACAACTGCAACTGCAACTACAACCACAACAACCACTACAACTACAACAGCTATACAACAATTCCAGCTACAACTTCAACTACATGACAGCTACAACTACCACTGCAACTACAACTACAGTACCACTACAACTACAACTACAACTACAGCCACAACAACCACTACAACTACAACAGCTACAACAGCTACAACAGCTACAACAGCTACAACTACAACAACTACAACAACTACAACAACTACAACAACTACAACAACTACAACAACTACAACAACTACAACTGCAACAACAGCTACAACTACAACAGCTACAACTACAACCACAACAACCACTTCAACCACAACTACAACTACGTTACCACTACAGCTACCACTACAACTACAACTACATTACCACTACAACTACCACTACGACTACAACTACAACTACGACCACAATAACGACTACAACTACAACAGCTACAACTACAACAACTACAACTACAACAACTACAACAACTACAACTACAGCTACAACTACAACTTCAACTACATGACAACTACACTTACAACGGCTACAACTACAACCACGACAACCACTACAACAGCACTACACTGCACTGCACTACAACTACAACTACAACAGCTACAACTACAACTACAACCACAACAACATCTACATCTACAACTACAATTACAACTACAACAACACTGCGCTGCCTCCAGCCAAGTGTCGGTCCATCAGTGGGTCCGCTCTGCCATCCATCATTCACAGCAACGAACCTCTCCTATAGGTTTCCTATTCTTGAAACTTCCGCCACCGCCTTGTGCGGTACTACTGGTATTTGGATGGATACCCTATGGCAATCAAGCATGGCTAGCTGGAAAATCCACCATTTCTAGCTGATTTTCCCAGTGACAACTCCATTGATATAAAATGTTCAATTGCCATGTTTAACTATACCAATTTTAATACAATAGGATAATAGGATAGATCAACAAATACATAGATAGATTGAAAGATATATTACGCACACAACAATACAGAGGTACGCACCCGAAATCCACATCAACTGCATCCAGGTGTGTGTGCCGAAAAAATCTGTGGAGTTTCAGTTGGATTTCAACTCTTGGGGCTGGGGAATGAATATGGAAAAAGCTCCAACAGGATGTTCCCGGTATACCCTTCAGAAGGTTCCCGCATACCCTGAAAGGTGGTGGCGCCTACACACTTAAGGGGTTTCTGGTATACCCTTAAGGGGCTCCACTTAAAGGGGCCCCCGTATGCACTTAAAGGGGCTTCCCGTATACCCTCAAGGGCGTTCCTGTATGCACTTACAGGGGCTTCCCGTGCCCACTTAATATTGTACATGTAAAGGGGCTTCCCTACGCTTAAAGGGCGCTCTTGTATACACGGGTCTCTAGAACACGTGTGACAGCAACAGACTATAGACCCCGCACGTTCTAGATTATACATGCATATACACAATAGGGATTTATTTAACCATTTAAAAAAAAATGTATCAAATCAAATTGAAATCTCAAACATATCCAAAAAATATGTGTCCTATCTCAAACCCTCAAGCTCAAGACTGAGCCAGTTGCTCAGCCTCTCTGCCCAATCCACAAGGATGCAAACAGAATGGCCGAGGTATTTTTTTCTTGGCAGCTCAATTTCTCAGTTTATCCGGATGGGTGAGCCAGCTGGACAATCGCGTTCTCGGACGTCCTGCGTCTTCCATTTGCTTCTCATACCAATCCTCCTGGTGGGCTCCAGGGGACTGGCTCCACAGCAACACATCCACCTGCATGGAGAGAAGTGGCGCAAAAAGATACATGTCCCTCCAAAGACGCAACATGCTCCTGCGTATTCAGCATTCTGACTGCTTAGCCCGCTAGAAGATTGCATCACTTTCTCTTTCAAAAAACGCTGAGGCTCGTGTAGTGGAAAAATGTAGTGGTGATTTAATGGTAGGATATAATTGGGATATAATGAATGGGAAATAAATGTATATAATTGGACAGGTATATAAATATATATATATATATAGATATGCAGAACCCAATCAATTTCTGCAATGCCTGCCGCCCAAGATAGGTAAGGGGATTGAAATCAGTAGGTTTACCAGGTTTTATGGTATGCTTATATATATATATATGCTTTGAGTGTTTATAATTTATAATCCAGCTCAAAATTGAGGCACACATTTCAGACAGCATATGTATACTTTTCTTGATAATTAATAACAACATATATGTAAACATGCTCAGACCTTCCAACGTTCTTCAGTAAGGTGCACATCATTGCACATCGGAGAATGCATGCTGAAATATATATATGTTTACCCCATGGGTTATGGTAGGTACACTGGAGGGCCGCATTGTGGAAACCTTCCATTTTGGAGGGGGTTCCATACCTTCACGTCGCATGAGGCCATGATCCAAGCGTCTTCACGGGTGGTTGCACTCCGGCGAAGAGCATTTGCTCATCGTTGCGATTGGTCCTAAGGTATTCAGCCACAAAGGGCTGGAGTGGGCGAAAGCCATGCCGCCATCGTCAAGTTTCATGGGATGAAGATCACGTGTTTTTCTGTCATCTATCCCATAGTTACTGAATCCTTATAACAGATATATATATATATATATCCCATTGAATCCCCAAAAAGCATCAAAAAGCGACAATTTACCCAAGTTTTGATAATGGCACATTTGGAATGCCTCAAAATGATTGGCCAAACAAGAGTAGTTGAAAGTTGAAAACAATGGTATCGTACGTAGTCATGCCACCCGATGCCACCTAAATTACGTGGGGTCTACCCAGAAGCTTAGTACTAAAAGTGGGGATGTAGCAGATTTGACCATCTGAGGATGAATTGGTTCATTTCCAAGCATCCAACACTAGATATACCCATCACAAACGTGACACGTTGTTCTACCAACTACCAACTAGCAATGTGGTGTTCTATTATGTTCTAATTGTTTTGGTTTATAATTCTATCTAACCACAGATACAATCACCACAAACCTTAGATAACCTAGTTACAAACCAGGTTTCCTAATGAACTGGAGCTCCTACCTGCAGGTTACGGCCTTTTTAGTACAGAAAACATCAGAAAACCATGGCAAACTGTTTTTTTTTTGGGGGTGGAATTACTATTGGCTCTCAATTGTCAATATTTCTAGTTAAAATCAATATGAAACTTAGATTCACATTACATTGGAATTAGTGTTTGATTTCTTAGGAGGGCCCCAAGACTTTGGGATTTTTATTTGGGCGGTCCCGCGATGCTGTTTCATTTCGATTCCAGTATTTCCTTCTGTACGCTACTACGCGGCCAAACTCGATGCGTTTGATCAGCGCCAACGGTAAAATTGTGTAGATTGTGTAGCTGCTTGGTGCTTCCCTAAAACTTGGACCGCCTGAAGGTACAGAAGATGGCTGTGGCAGTAGACTGGCTCGCCTCTGCCTGGTACCGGGATGATCATCCCAGCAGGTCAGATTCACAGATCCTTCATCGTTCACTGAGCGTTTGACAGGGGTCCTCATAATCACCCTTTTTTGGCGCTAAACATCACTGAAATGGTTCTGAACTGTACAAATATGTAATCACCCTTTGGAAACTAAGTCTAGCAATCACAACACGGGAATTTACCATTTCCCCTTCCTATCCGTTGTACTTTCATGCGTGTCAAGAAAATCCCATATGGGTCCCATATGCTTGATCAAAATCCACTAGACTTTCATGGAGAATGTTGGAGTTCCTTCCCAAACTTATTTTGTTAGCTGGCTAGTTTCAGATTCTTCCATTTATTCCACAAGTAAAATTAGTCGTATGTTCATGATTAAATCCATATGTTTTGGTTAGTCAAATATCCATTATTGCTGGGTAAAACCTTCATGCTGTCCTGTTAAAACCCCAGGATTGCATCCCCTCAATTCGCTGATCCCAACAGTCAAACCCATTCAAGACCCCGATTTTTTTGCACATCGAGCAACGGCTGATGAACCATTTCTTGTGAGCTTCGCGAGGCTCGGCTGGGCGAACGGTGCGTTTTGTTCTGCTCCAACTTGAAGCGCTGGAACCGAAAGGACACTCTGCCGGCAGGTATTTTCTCGGTGATGGTTCAAGCTAGTTGGTCATCCCATAAGGGGAATCCTTCTATTGGGTCTGTAGATCCCATATCCCCATTCATGGATTGATGACCATCGCCAGATTTCTAAAGCGACTTTTGATCATGGCATACACGTTGGAGCCTCCAAACGATAGCTAAGTTGATTGGAGTCACTGGGTTGACTACATAGTTTATGGTAGATCTATCGAACTAGTTGATGGATTGGTTTAGGGGAAATTCTACAGGAAACCATGGATTTTCCCAAGGAATATGGAGGTTTTCTCTAACATTTCCCTCAAACCAATCCATTGCACTAGTCCATGAGGTCAAAAACGTTACTGGCCATTATACCACCTTCTAGAGAAGGAAACCAAAAAATGCTTCAGCAGGACACAAGGGTACTGTAAACCAAAAAAAATCGCGATATATCTGTATGGATCCTTTTTAGAAGTGTTTGGGATATGATTTAACGGGCTTACATGCCGTGTATCTGCAGGGTATGACGTGGCTGATAGCTTGCATGGATACTCATCGTTTCTCGTTCTAGTGGACTGTTGTCATTATTGTCATTGTTTTTTCATTCTCGTGCTCATTCCTGTTCTATACATACCATTGTGTCATCATTCATAGCCAAAAATAAATCCTTCATAATCCTTCCACTTGCCAAACCGTGGTTTAATAAATGATGCGACAGTGAAATACCCCATACCCTCTGGTAAACTAACATAGCTGTGGAAAATGGCCCATCTATAGTTGATTTTCCTATGAACAATGGTGATTTTCCATAGTTATGTTAGTTTACCAGAGGGTAAATGAATGTTAATGGGCCTCGCTTGGATCCTGGATTATTCCTCGCTATCCCGTGCCACTTGTCCGTGCCACTAAAAGTGTCGCGACTCGAAACAAAGGGGGATCTCTGTTCCCATCATCGTTTCCCGATGTGTTTGTTTGAAAAATCAAGAACACGTGATTTAATGGTGCCTCACTAGTTTCATATACTTTCCCAGTGAAAATGGTTGGAGAGTTCTGGTCAAGTCGCTCGTCGTTTCAATCCATCTTACCCCTTGTAACGTACCCATAACATGAACATGGGTAAAAAGAACACTCTGGACTTATATTCTATAATATATATATATATATAGTGGAGATTAATGGAGAATATTACTCCTTTCTTCTGGGAATATTCTTTTACTTTGAGGGTCCAGGCACACATTTGTGGGACTCATAGAATTGGCTTAATCATCCAAAAATAGGGACCGAAACTCATACCTGCTCCCCCACAGGTCAAGATATGCAAACAAAATGCCAGTTGAGGTATGGCAAAAAATCCGGGTCGGCCATCGGTTGCTAAATATATATATATATATATAGATAGATAGATAGATAGATAGATAGATATATATTGGGAGCTACGATCCACTGCAATTTACCGGACGGACAATTCTACATCCATGTCACGAATCTGGGTAAGCAATTTTTGAGCGTCAACATTCTGATTTCATGTCACACTTGGGACTTCAGAAATGCTGCGGATGATTCCTCTGACCGACCATCATGTACATTGTAACCTCGCGACGTCAGCTCGCAACATCATTTATTCACAGGGTTGCTTTTATACCAAGCATCACGCAAACAGCCTCCCAAACCACGACCCTCCTCTAGCATCTTCAAAAGCCGTTCATTCTTTGTGGTCTGGCGCGCTTGAAGCTGTTGCAAAACGGACGAACAATGGCTGATTGTGATTTTAGCACTATTTCCCTGCAGAACATCAAAATTATTGGGAGTGACATCCCATTTTTTGAGGTTCCAAAGCACACAATAAAATGTGGGATATGACACGACCATTCCTCACTCAAAATGGTTCAAACATAGTAATTAATTAATCTATTCACCCACAGGTTCTTTGAAAACGGCTTGATTAATGGAATTCATTCAATGAACAACAAATTGGTACCCTCTGGTTATGTCAAAATAGCTATTGAAAATGATCATTTATAGTTGATTTTCAAACCATGGTGATTTTCCATAGCAAACTGTTAGTTTCCCAGAGGGTAATTCAATTGACCCAGGGAAAACCAATGGGTTTTTTCCCCACAGGTCGTGCTGAGGCCGCCGACCCCTTCCGTCCAGTCTTGAAAGACTTCTCGGTCCTCGGGAAATCGCCAGGGTCATCCGACATCAATGATGGAATAAATTGGAGATTTAACCAGTGAGAATCATCATTATAACATATTACAACTATATAAAGATAATATGATATAACAATAGGGGGATTTTTGATGGGATATATGGTCATATATTATCCATAGTCAGCCATTCAAGTTCGATCTAATCATTAAAGATAGTGATTCAACGAGGATATCATAGGATGATTAGTAAGCTCGTCAGCTAAAGTGGGCTTTAGTAATGATATATCCCCAGCTTTCATGGGGTTTGGCTCCACCAACAAACACTTCACTGGGCTGATCTTCCAGGGGTCATGATCCCTCGCCCACAGCGACGCTGTTCCCAACGGGCCAAAGGTCTTTCTTTTTCATCTCCGCCTGGGCCAGCCGGCTGTGTTGGGGGGTTGCAACGAGAGCACCAAAAGCGTGGCTTGGAGTGCCCTAAACGGTTGGCCAATCAACAATCCAAAAATGGATAAAAATTGAGATTTCAGGGAGCAAGGTATGCGGCCTTGACCCGTCGTTGGATGTAAACAGACTGAAACCCTGCTTCCACCAGCCGTTGTTGGGAAGGGGACTGGTTTTTTTGCGGGGATTTTCTTGCAGCAAAAATTGAGTGCCTCATCAATGACTCATCAATAGTGAAGGGGAATGAGAGCTGCAAAAATTGGATAAATGGTCAGTGAAGATCTTCGAATTTTACAGCCAAGACTGGAGAGAAAAAACTTCCAGGGTTCACCTGGTGGAGATGTTTCGATGTCACGAGAGTATAGCTTCTTTTCCCATGTCGACATGCTGATATACCACCTTTCCAAGTTGCAAGAGTCCACCCAAGAGTCCACATCAAATCTGGTGCAAGAACAGGGGGTGAACCCCCTAGTGTTCACTTAGAATGGAGAGTCTTTCAGGCAGCAACTGGGACAAAACCGAAAAACAAAAACACAGGATAGCAATGAGAGACCACAAGCAACACGTAGAACCAATTGATATCATCAACAGACATTGGAATATGGGCAACAATACACACATATCTAGAAGTCATTGCCGGAAGTAAGTGAGGGATAGCATTGCCAAACGTGAGGAATGACGGTTGACAAATATCACAATGAATGATAGGAAAGGCAAAGCAATTCACCAAATCCCAACCAAAGAAAGCCTCCACTTCCGCTCCGGCATCGATGACCGTGCGACCTTTCGGCATGCGGTAGCTTCCGCCACTTGCGAATGGCCATGTTTGAGTTCCATATGATGTGGTAAACCCAGGGCGATAAACCATCCCTACTTCCGGTTTATGACATTGGTTTTACCCTACAAGCTGGTGCCCCAAATTATAGGTCACCCCACTAACTACATTTAACATTTACCATAATTCATAGCCAAAATAACTACAAACCAACTTCGCCTTAGCTATCTAGGGAGTACCACTTTGTCTATATGTCGATGATAGTTATTTTTTAAATGACCTCCTCATCTGGTCGGTTGCAGGGAAGATACTTGCATAACTGGTCATGTGTGATCTGGTAGGAATATCAGCGCCACCTACCTGATCAATCCACGTGTTTGATGCCAAGTGTCTCCAAAAGTAAAGGAAAAAACATGGAAAAACTATGCCATGTGAAAGTTGAAGTCTGATCAGATCTGCAAGTCGACCCTGGTTGGTTTGACAACTATTTGGTTGTTTCTTAAATGGGCATACATCCCCATCATCCTCATGTAGATTGCTTCAATTACAAGATTGTTTGAAGCCGTGTATATATGGTTCTTGCCGATGTAGCTTTTTTGTACGGTTCAAAGCCATCAGATTGATGGTTTTCCCAGCATGATCAGCACCTTCAAAAAACAAATGAACCAGTTTCATCTGATTTTGATGCAGCGGACAAGTACCTTTTTTGGGCATGATTTCAAGGGTCACAGTACATTTGCAATATTGGTATGCATTCTGAAAAAGAAGTGAATATCATGTAGACATGCATTGTTATATTGGGAGATCATATTAGATTCATCACTGAACTCCTCCATTTTGTTACGGATAAACTATGGATATGTACTACATTTGAAATCTACATCCAACCCATCCCCATCAATTGTAGCAATGTATTTTTCTGGATATACTATGATGTGAAGGAATCTGGGTTTCAAAAACTAAATCCACCATGATTTCTGGAGGTGTGTTTAATATTAGGGGGAAGGGAGTACCCATCAAAAGACATGATGAGTCGTCTGAACATGGCATATTTACAGATGATTTATGATGATTTGCCTATGGGATATGGTGATTGTCCATAGCTAAGCTAAATAACCAAAGGGTAATATACAATGTGGAGCCCCCAAGATAGCTAAGTTGGTCCAAATAACTCCAATTTCACTATGGTTTATGATACGCAAATAACTAAAGTATTCATGGGGTTTATATAAACCAACTTATGAGTTTGGGGCCCCACATTGTGTGATATGTTTCCAGAGTTTGGATGGAGCAAGGTTTGTCCCAAAATGGAGGTATAGAACAGACCAATCTGTGATACCCTGGGTCTTTCAATTTGACTCATACCCATATGGGTTTGTCTGAAAATAATGCAGCAAACTCAACCCAATGGTTAATCACCGTTTTCCCTGTCCAAATGGCTATAATTGGCTGTATACCACCTTTCCAGACCCATATGACTTTCCGTCAAAATTAGGTACCCCAATAATTGGATGGTTAATACTAAACATAGACATTCCTAAACTCTGTGGTCCCCCAGGTCTTTAATTTTGACCCAGACCCATCCCCCAACTTACAAGTTGGTTTATAAACCCCATGAATACTACAGTTATTTGCGTATCATACACCATAGTGAAATTGGAATCATAAACCCATATGACTTTCAATTCATCCCCATCCCCTTCTGCGTTCTCCGGGCCGAAAAGGTCGATCTTCGCGTGGATCTTCCGCTTCTCCTCGCGGCGGCGCCGCTCCTCGTCTTGGCCCTTGGCCTTGGCCTGCGACTGTGAAACCATCAACGAATCCACAGGGAAAACTGGGGACTTGATGGGAAAAATCCTGAAAATCACTGATAAAATCTGGATTTCACAGGAAAATTAATGAAACCAGGAGATACAACTGGGGATTTCACATCGAAAAAGGATGAAACATGGTGATTTTATGGGACATAGGAAAATGATGTCAAAATGAAACATGCTGTTGGAATGCGCATTTCACCCAAAGAAACATAGTATTGAAGTGAAGCACGGATTTTACGGAAAACAACATTTTGTTTTAAGTATTTTTGACCAGAAAGATGCAGGTTCATGAGGACCTAATCAGATTCACGCTGGATGGCATGAGTAGCAAACATGAGATCTTCACAGGAAGAATTGCTACCTAGCAAACAACTACTGGGATACCTGCAACTGAGGATTGAACAGGTTCTTCATGCTCAGCATCTGAAGTCAATAGTGATCAAACATGTTTTGGTTGGTTTCCTCGGTTCAAACCATGTACTTGACTTCAGGGATCATTCCTAGTACCCATATTTGATAGTTAAATAACTTTAAAAAATCCTTCAGTGTAGGTGACTCACCATCATTTAAGGTCACGAATCGTGGTGAAGTGAGATCGTTATCATTCACCAAATATACCACATGATCCCAGATGTAATGTCGTATGGCTATGGAAAATGAAAATCACCATTTCATGGACAAATCATCGAACTAAATGGGCCATGGCTTCCAGTTCGCAGAGTGCCATTCCAATTCTCGCGGACCCTGTCCTGCCTCTTCCCGTTGTTTTTCGGAGAGCCAGGGGTTGGCAGCTTCAGAGTACCAATCGGTCGCATCATCGTAGACCTGCAAATGGGTCGCAACGAAATGTGGACTCGTTCGCAACTGATGGATTAATTTGATATACCTGTACGTCCAGTTGTACTAGAAAAATATGAGACGAATTGAAAAGTAGTCGTTTCAACAATTTGATGACGTTTCACAAAAATGTGGTCATCTTCCAAAAAGTAAACGATTTTGCTGGTGGATGTTTGCAAAGCATACTTTTTCAAATTGCGCTCGAGTTGCGTTATGTTTTTCTGTCCCTTGGTGCTTGGTGCCCCAAGAAAGTAATACGCTTCAAAAAACAATACGAAGATCAATATTTCGGGAAGATTTCAACGATTTGCCGTTTTTCCCATACGTTTGCATGAAAACTAGTACGAAACCATGTGGAGGGGGTACTTTTTTTTGTAGTACTGGATGTCTAGGCAATATATTTTGTCTATAATATATAGTAATATCAACATGAGATCCACTGTAATACAATGATGCATGTATAATAACAACAATGGCACTACATATAGATGCGTATCACATATTTCCCTTTAGTACGCAGCAATTGTACGTACAATCTGGCTATCGCCGTTTATGCGTCATGATTCAGACTCATCGGCTTACACAGGACATGCCAACTTCTGTTCTCTCATCTCATCACATTAAAATCTTCAAAATCATTGTAAAACTATAGTTGTGTTGGGATATCTTTGATATGTTGCAAGAATGTTGCAGAATGGCCTCTATAAATCCCAGTTTGCCGAGTTTTTGACCGACGTACCTATCGTTGGGGGGGCCCTGTAGAGCTCAAAAATGAATCCAAAATGGCCCACTTGACGGTCGACCATGGGACTTTAAGATTCCAAATTTTAAGACAGCCCCAGGTGTTGCCTAACCATTCACCCCAATAACCCACTGCAGACCTTTGTTCTCCGCTTGGCATCGCGGTCGTAACTCAACAGTCGATCCTGGCAAGCGAGTTTGGAATAGTACGCATGGGGGCCTTGCACCAGCATAAAGCCCATAGACCCATAAACCAATAGAAACAAAAAATAACGTGAATAAAGTCTGACCAATTGTGATGGCCATGTTCAATTCCCTTCAAAGGAATGTTTCTTAGCTGCAGGAGCATGCCCCTATGCCCCCACAAAAAAAACGGTGCGAAACAAAACAACATCAAAGTACCCTTAATCAGTTGGGATAAATCTATCTTAGCTGTCCAAAGCCAGATTCAACATGTGAAACACCAATAACTGGTGGCTATAAAATACCCACTTTATACACTATATATATATATATACATAGGTATACCCCTTTATACATAAAATGTTGGTAAAACAACAGTAGACCCCCAATTTCACCATTCCCAAATGGGTGGTTTGTGGCATTGCTTTCCCCACATTATACATATATATATATACAATGTGGGGCCCCCCAACTTATAAGTTGGTTTATAAACCCCATTTACTATAGTTATAAGTATCATAAACATTCATCAACCATAGTTATTGGAGTTATAAACCAATTTAGCTATGTTGGGGGCCCCACATTGTGTATATATATACAATATACTATATAAAAATATATAATTATATATACCCTAATACCCTATGGATCCAAACACTGTCTGTTGTCATTCGTCTACCCCTCCACCTTGGTCGCGACAGCCCGTTGGAAGGAGGCATTGAAGCGTTCCTCTTCAGGCCTCGGCAAGCTGGGCGGCAAGCCTGGGTTAAACAATATAGACACCCAATGAAAAAGGTGATCGAATGGGATACTAATGGGGATACAGTGGGATAGTATACATATATGTATTACATTGCACTACTGACTTGATCAACCTGATTTTTTTCAAACCATTTGGGGGTGGTTACCTACTATCGTTTGAGAATTCATACAGATTTGTAGGCTGTAGCCATGAGAATGCAATCATTGTGCACGCCATGTATGGAACAATATCTGTCTAATATACAGATATACATGTATGTACTGTGTAAATGTGATCAGTACTGGCTTAATAATTTGTTCACCTCTACCAATAAATACACCCATAGAAACCCTGGAAACCAGGGCTTAATACTGGAGCTAGTGATTTTTGGGTCCTTTATTGGAGGCATTTAATATTAGGGAGACGTGACGAGATTAGTCTAAACCTAGATAAATGATGATGAATGGTTGTAATAAGGGCTTAAAAGTGGGATTGTCACTTGGTTATTGATGGAGGATTTGCAATAATCACTATCCCCATTTGTGGTTCATGAAATTGTGCATTGTATGTACCCAAATTTATGACATGATTTACAATGGCAACCCCTTCTGTGGTCGATATTGATTGGGAATGGTGTAATTCATTGTGGACCCCACATCAAACCACTGAATCACTGAAGTGCTTAAAACATCTGTTGCTTACATAAACCATCATGAATCATAAACCCGCTGAATCATCCGCATTGATGGTTCAATCTTCATGTTTTGCAGTTAAACCACATCTCCATTTGCTAGCTGCATAACTCATGTTTGTTGGTTCGAAGTGGTGAATTGTAGAAGCATTGCCTGTCGGTGACGGTGAAAATTAGTTGTGAAACACATATTGAGATCTCTTTGGCACTGAACAACCAACCATGAAGTCCTAGACTAGTCCCCATGGCATTCGACTAGGGCCATGTTCCATCCTTTGCCGAGATCAGACAACAGTCCTTGTGAAGTGGTTGACCTGGGCCGAACGTTTGCAGATCGGCCTAAGTGCGTTTTGCAGGCCACCATCAGGGACTTTGCGCCACCGCCATCCCAACGGATCCTTCGCAAGCCCTACGTAGGACGTGCGCACAGGCGAGTCGTCCCAGTATGTCTTGCTGATTTTGTTGGGGGCAAATATATCTATGGTTTTGATTTCATGTGAGCAGGGTCAAAGTCTTATTTGAAACTCAGCATCGCATCATAATGGTTGGTTAATGGGGGCTTTCAATTCATGGATCATGATAATCCCCAATACGATATTATGTGGTCAACCACCGTTCATTGTCAACCATTTGGGGCATTGAAATTGGCGATGTTCGTTTCAAGGGGTGTGAGGATTCAACTGGCAAGAATAAATTGATTTGGGACACAAGTGGTGATTTATGGCACTGTATTTGTTGGTCAGCCCAGCTTAATACCAGTAAGATGGATTCCTACCCTTGTTTGATACCTGGGCAGCACACACAATACCTAGCCAGTATGGATAAGATTCTACTTACCAATAAACGGAGATTTAAAAACATGTAATATGGGTAAAACAATAATAAACCATCCCCCAAATCACCATAAATAGGTGGTATATACTATTCCCAAATGGGTGGTTTATTATTGTTTTACCCACATTAAATAACATTAAATAACCATAAAACAACCCATGCCCGCCACTGCAGCTTTGATCGGCAAGAGTTGATGTCCTAGGTCCCCGGACGCGCCACTGGTGTCAATTCGACCACGCTCATCACCACGCTTGATGCCGCTACGCCGATCGCCCACCTAGATGAATGATCGGATCCAGCCAAACATGTTCCTTTCACTGGCTGAATTCAAGGAAAATCGAAAGTGTTCATGGTTTCCAACCAGAAATATAGGGGGGGTCTATAAAACTAAAATCGTAGAATTGTGGGATTCTTAGCTATTGAGCTTCGCCAAGTTTGAAGTTGTCAACAACCAAAACGGGTCGTAGTTGGAATATCACCTGGTTAGTGCAATGGATTTTAATTCCATTAGATGGAGAGCAAATAGCCCAAGGTTGCACAATTCCACCGAAGAATAAAGAATATATCATAATATATCATTGATGTATATAACATGTGTACAATCCACAATCTTGGGGAAAAAATACAGGCAGGGGTACATCAGCTACACAAGACATACATGTCCCATGTTCTGGGTGGTTTACCATGGATTACCTGCCAGTCTATGGGTCATCCGAACTCCTAGGGTCAAAACTGGTTTCCAAGCACATGCGGTTTATCTGCACATGTGGTGCCCCACAAAATCCATTGGTTTATCACAATGTTCCGGAGGTCTCTACTGAAACTGTCATGTTTTGCATTTTTGGGTTACAGATTATATAATATTGAATATACTGTATATGTATTCATAGATATTTAAAAATATAATTTACATTAGTTTACATAAAATTACCAACTAGATTTATATATACCTTTGTTTTACAACATTTATCAAACACACCCATAGGTAAATCGAAAGTCTGTCAGTCGACGGGCTCGGGGGAAGTTTTCAGGAATCGTAGGAGGTTCTTGTGATCAACAAATTGTAAATGGCGATTTATCCACTAAAATTTGAACTTAACAACAACGAATGCTGATGTAGCTGAACCTATCTGAACCCCGATTTTTTTCACCACTACTGTAAGTGGGATGGTCTGGGGATGGTCTTCCAAGTATTCCACTGGAAATCTCCATGATGTAAAAGAAAACGTCGCAGTGTTGGCAATACGGGGGGTCGAAAAATCGATTGCGCTGCGTAGCGCTGTAGTGGTTCGCATGGCGCTGCGTAGCGCTGCGTAGCGCTGCGTGGCGCTGCGTAGCGCTGCGTGTAGTGGCTTGGGGTGGCTCTGGCGTACCGCTCTGTAGCGCTGCGTAGCGCTGGGAAGCCGTCAGTGGTGGCACTGGTTAGTAGCGCTGCATAGCTGTTAGGAGTAGCACTGCGTTGAGATTTGGGATGTTGCTGCCTTTATTCACCTACTGCACTACTTGTCGCAAAATCATACCCTTGTTGCTATGAAAAAATAGAACTTAATTTAACGCTATGGCTATAACTTAATTTCTTGGCAGCAACCTACTTAGCCAGAATCCAGCTACTCAAAGCAGCATCTTGGGAAACTAAAACAGTGAGTACAGCAACTTTCACGCTTGAAGGTAGCAGTAACTACCCCACATGTAAAATAAAATTTACAATTTTGCTTCTTTGTTTTGTTTGTCCTGCGATCTGCTGCGTGAAGTTGCATTTTTGCTAATTTTGTTCGGTTTTGCGTGGTTTGTTCGCTGCCGCTCGTTGAAAGAGGCTACGCATTGCATGTTGCAACATGTTGCAACTATATTTCCGAATCTTCTCCGCAACCATTGCGCTCTGCGACCGAAGCATGCCTAGCGCTGTTGCCAAACGAAACATGTGTGTGAAAAGAGGTTTTGCTCAAAAGCCTAAATTTCAAAACACATTCTGCCACCAAGATGGGTTTTTAATTTAATACTATATGTTCTATTTAAGTCGATGCAAAACTATATGACGACTTAAAAACCCAACAACCAACAAGAAGATACAACAACTGCAGGGGCATGATACGGAAGGAGAGAAAGCTCGAGCTGTTTGCAGCTGCCAGGGCTGGCTGCACATGGACACCGGCCCCTCGTCCTGCGGCAAAACATCCATCCGAACTCTTCGTAGTGCTCCCTGGTTCTGGATGCCCGACGCCATCAGGGAGTGATATTTCGGAAGGATCAGACATCCCTGGAAGATGTGATCTCGCTTTGCACCAATGGCTGAAAGCATGGCCTTCATGGGGTAGTAGGGCAACAAATCATCGGAATGTGATTGCTACTGACAATAATGCCCGACAGCTAGAACCGGCTCAAAGATGCTGATCAGCTCATTAAATATGCGTTTGTTTCGCACATACCCTGGCAGAGAGATTTCAACAAATGCTATACGCCTAATACTACATACTCACCATATTGATGCCCAGAAAAGAATAGATCTTATTCCAATGCCAAGTTTCAAGGGTGGTATTGAATATTAGGGAGAGGGGGATTAATGTTGAATACGAATAGTCTTTAAAAAACATATATATATATATATACATATATTATAGTATATATGATGTGTTCTGTAATTAATAGTTCTACATCCCATTATCAATGATTGCTGGGATGCTCAATGATTTTGTTTCCTCATTCAGGTTGCGATTAGATGGTCACCCCAGATTGGTCCACATGGGCCACTGCGCCTCCAAGGGGTTCCCACAGAAGAGGCAAGGACCCCAGCCTCAGACGACGAGGCGCTGGTCAAGGCGCACCCACCTTTTTTTAGTGGTCCCCCACCTACTAAGTGGTCAAGAACCCATATAAAACCCACGGATACTTGAGGATATTCCAAATTCAACATCATACAAGAGGATTATAGGATGGTCAATCAACCACTTACAAACTTGGATGCAAATCTAACTAGAAGCCTTGGTTGAACACATTGGATCTATTCAATTTGGGGTCCCAAACGTTGGTGGTATTTCATATGGTCCGAGGGGGGCGGGAAAATCCCAAAGAATGGCTGACATTGCTGTTCCGAAAACGTTGGGAAATTCATCAGCAAGAACGCGGGATTGAAGCATCAAGCATTGGAATTCAACCTTTAAAACTCGGGAATCAAACATAATCGACATGATGCGGGATATGGAACATTCCTGCATCAAAACTTTCAGCAACGCAGTGAAGTTTGGCAATCTACCAGCAATGGCCAAACATTGAGGATACTGACCTGCAACAGGGGGCGATTTTTCAGCATAGAACCCATATGTTGCCAAGAAGGTGGGATGATCATCCCAAACGACTGGCAGAAGATCTCCAGAAAGATCAGAAAGTGCTTGGAACAGCACGATCTCCTCTGTCTCCCAGTTAACTGTGCTCAGCACTGTCCTGGGTCCCAATTCCCAACACCTTGGAAAATATCAGCGTGAATTGGGATGATCGAATGGAAGTTTAAACCACCAAAAATGCTGATATGATCTAACCATAAGGATACAACTATACCAAACTGGCAAAAACATCCAGCCGGTCCAGAAATCTTAGGTGAAGTTAATTGGATCGTGAAGTGTCAGTTCTTCAGGCTTCTGATGAAAAAGTACGTGTTTTAACAAGTTGCATCACGTTTCATGTGCCTTTTCCGTGTCAATTCCAATCAGGTCATCATAGACACATAGACACATACGTATAATTTCAGCAAAAAGCGCAATCTCCGCAATATACCCTCTGGTAAATTAACATAACTATTAAAAATGGTGATTTATGGTTGATTTACCTATTGAAAATGATGATTTTCCATAGTTATGTTAGTTTGCCAGAGGGTAATCTACCCAAAACACATGCAGAAACATCAGGCACCAAGTCCGCTTAAACGGTGAGATCCTCTCTGATCCAGCTTTCCCATGACTGAAAAAAACCAGGGCTCCGTGCCCTCCTGTTCCACAATCACCTGCACTCTGCAGATTTTGGGGAACTCAATCAACACAAATTAGAATATAGGATACGATGGGATGAAGTGGAATCTATAATGTATATTATAACTCGTATGGCCAACTTGAAATTCTTATTGGTTTTGTCGAACAATGTGGTATGACTCCGTATGACCGTTAGCCCAAACTCCTCTGTCATCCCGATCTGGGATGAGCAATTTTTCAGTCTCCACTTGGTGGCTCATGCCACTTAGTAAGTGGGTTAGTTCACCCCAGTTCTAAGTGGAGTAAGTAACTTATCCCATTTATAACTGGGGTTACAACCCACTTTCTAAGTGGCATGAGCCACCAAGTATTCATTTCCGGACAGGTACTTGGAGGATCTTGGAGGTTTCCTAAAATAGGTGTACCCCCAAATCATCCATTTTTTTCGATGGATTTTCCATGAAATAAACCATCCATTTTTGGGTACCCCCCAGCCGTTGGGAAAGCCCCACTTCGCCCATCCGCAAGCTGCGCCGTGAATCAGGCGCCTTGCCACAGTTCAAGCAGTTGGTGAGGACCTGGATATGGATGAAGAAACATGTTATATCAATGGATATCAATGGGATATTGATGGTTATTAATATTTAATAATATTTATGGGATATATCAATGGATATCAATGGATTATACCCTCTATTTATTTAAGATGGCCATGGAAAATCCACTATAAATGGAGGTTTCAATGAAAAAATCATCCAACATTAGCAATTTTCCATGGCTATGTTAAATAACCACAGGGTAATTCATGTTGATGGGATATGAATGGGCTATTAATTAATGCATATCAATGGATATTAATATGATATTAATGGGATATTGATGGGATATTTATATTTATGGGATATTAACGGGAGACTAAGGCATATTGATGGATTTACCCTCCGGTGTCATCAAACGTGGCGGGCCACTGGGAAATCCTCGAAACAAATGGAGGTTAATAGATGGGAAACTCATGGAAACTCTATGTAAATGATGGATTTACCATTGCCATATTTGATTACCGGAAGGTATATAGTGCATATATACACAGCAACCCCGAACATAAGCAGAAAACATGACTTCAATCCAAAAACCGACACCTCTTTCTTTGTGGGGGTTGCGATAAGTAGCACCAAACAATGTGAACCATGGACTTGTAGAGCTTCGTGACATGCCAACTGATTGATTTGAATATCTGGTGACCAGTGATAGATTTTTGTTTGGAGTATCAACTACCATCAATGAATACTAGATCCTGCTTGCCGTCTGCAACACATGTTCTATTGTATGCATATGTATATACGTATATATATATAATATTGAGATTTGTTTGTACGTAGAATCCCGGATTCCGAATTTGTAGTTTGTCCAAAAACAGAGTACCCAACAACAGCATGATGATGGATAATCATGCTTTTATTCGTGATGATTTTGTTCTGCCCTAGTTTGGACCAATGCATTGGAGTTGATAGGGTTCGAATACCCCAAAATCATTGAGAGAGGGACCAAATGTAGGCCCCATTTTTCCACGTAAAATAGGCACTTGTTGATAGTTTATGCTGTTTATATTCCTACTGTTTTGAGATGTTTGTGTATTTCATTTTGTTTACTTTGTTCCTGATACATTACTATTTGATACTATTTGGTTCTTGTTTCATGNTTTGAGATGTTTGTGTATTTCATTTTGTTTACTTTGTTCCTGATACATTACTATTTGATACTATTTGGTTCTTGTTTCATGTAGTTCAGCGAAGTGTTTCTCAAAAAGTGTTATGGGAGTGGAGATGGGGCCCAAATCCTTTTTTGTAAATTGTTCTTCCAATGGTTTTTGCAAATCCGCTTGGAAGTAGACCCATGGCNTGGGAGTGGAGATGGGGCCCAAATCCTTTTTTGTAAATTGTTCTTCCAATGGTTTTTGCAAATCCGCTTGGAAGTAGACCCATGGCAAGCAGCAACTCAATTTTTTTTTATAGATACTGTATATATCTGTATGTATATATATATCTATCTATCTATCTCTGTAAACGTGAATCTCTTCTTTGCTGAGGCAAATGCCCTTATGACATTGCCATATATAATTGCCAACGCACTTGTTTATTTATATTGGGTCTCACGTATCAAGGTGTTCCAACCAATGTAATGCACATGACTTAATCTACGTGGGGTATGTAAGGTCATTGTTGGCCAAACCAATTGTTTCTTTCCAAGGTTTTAGACAAGAATGAAAGATGTGGTGGTTTCTAAGGTTTTAGCCAAGAATGAAAGAAATTTCAAAAACCTTAAAATACCATTGGTTTTTGCTACGTTTCCATCTAAAACATTAAACAACCTTAGGGAAACATAGTTTTTTTCAATGGAAGCTTCTCCAAGGTTCCAAGACTTCATTCAAACACCTTCAAAAACACTAGGTGTTTTCAAGATTTGGGGATGAAAAGTGCCAAAAACCAATGGTTTTTCAAGAATTTAGCTCAGAATGAAAGAAATGTTGTT